>JAWVGU010000102.1:0-157768 GCA_037039885.1 Miamiensis avidus
CCCAACCCCAACCCCAACCCCAACCCCAACCCAACCCCAACCCCAACCCCAACCCCAACCCAACCCCAACCCAACCCCAACCCCAACCCCAACCCCAACCCCAACCCCAACCCCATTTTTTATTAGTTTATCCATTTTAAAACCAATCAAACAATACTTGATAGTTTCATAGTTTTAGGAAATAGTTTTAATTGGTATAAATAAATAAATATATAAATAAATATTCAATAATAAATATGCATAAGAACCCGAGTGATTGATCATCTGAAGATATAAAATTTGAGAAAATTGTAAATCTAATTTCGGTTTGGCATTTATAGCATCATTTTTATTATCTGTCAAATGTGGCCGAATTAAATTTGTTGATTTCCCTAACTTTAGCTTTAAAAACCACTTTTTTCATTTTTAGTATATATTGATAAGCGTTTATTTGCTGCATGGTTATTTAATATTTTTATAAATTTGTAAATAATATTTATTACTTTACTATAAATTTAAAAATATAAAATACTACAATAAGATACATATATTTTTTTCTAATAAGTGGGGTTTGTTATACATCATACATAAATATAAAGAGGGATATTAATCATTTATAAAATTTCCTAGATAATTTAAATTAAATAGATTTTTTTAGTGCATGGAAATATCTATTTAAAATTTTTTAATTTAATTTATTTAGTATTACATTTAAAGATAGTATTTTAATTAAAAACTAAAAATTGAATTGCAGTTTCTCATTTTCATTTTACACTATTTATAAGTATTCATTATTACTATTAGTTATTAGAATGAACAAAAATGTTATTATTTTGTAAATCTTCATTTTCCATATATTTAATAGAGGTAGATTTAACTCTAATACTGTTGCTATTATTATTATTTTATTAGTAAGAGTTTAGAACAGTATTTCTTCCAAACTATTACAATATTTCAAGTGTTTACAAAGCATTTAATCTTGGGTCACAGGCAGTCTTATAATTTTGGTGTAAATCATCACAAGAAACGCAATTAAGTTATCCTCCAAGGCACTCTGTGACATTTTCAAAGGTAGATTCTAAGCTGACTCCTCCTACAACTTCATTATATTGTTATAAAATCTTGCAAAATTCTACGATTTCTTTGGTAATTTCATCTAATTTTCTTACTTTAAATTATCCCTAGGTTTCAGTGTTTCCATGCACGGCGTCCAGCATCCAAATAAAATTCAAATTGTGTTATTATTTAGCTTAAATGAGAGGGGGTAACATTTAAGCGATGTTCTTTGCACCCAGTCTGGGAATTATTATGAGTTTATCTACCTAGTTGTTAGGATTGATTTTTTTGGCTATTTGGACCATCATGTCTGGGGTGGTTTGGGGACCTACTTTTACCCCGACAGTATTTTCTATACCTCTCAAGTATTCCAAATGAGCATAGTCCAGTTGGTTTGTTCTGTAGCCAACCCAAAGTAAATGGGAACTCAAGTTGTAAATTTATTTATTTTCTTCTTCGACAGTCACATTTTCTTCCAAATCAAGCAACATGGCTTCGTGTGAGATTTTTATTATTTCATTTTCACTTCCTCGGTAAAAATTCAAATAGGTAGATTGCGAATCACTGGTCTGAGACTAAACCTCATCTTATTATTGCTAATAGTTGTTATTGCTAATAGTATTGTTATTAGTGGAGGCGTTTTTAAAGGAAATATCATCTGAATCCTACTACGATGATTGCCTTACTAAAAAACTGTAAAGATTTTCACTCATCTATTATAATGCATTTTATTCTTCAAATTCATCTTCTACTGCCACCAATTCTTATTAATTGGCACTTTTTATTTAACTCATTATATAATTTTTTATTTAAGTTGCACTTTTCATTGCATATTGATTGTCTTTAATCAAATTCAAATAATTTTATCTTAAACAGTTAAGAGTTGCTAAAGAATGGACATATCCCTAGTATAATTTTGTAGGATTGGGAAGTCTTCCCTCTCCTTCTTCTAAATCATTTATATTATCTCCCTTAAAATTATACATTTTTAATTTGTCATCGTATTCCTAAGATCTTGGTTTCGCATATTACCCTGCTATTCTTCCAATTTTCATAACTTTTTTTTTCGTCAAACTTTGCACAAGTTCTGCACTTATATCCATAAACTATTGCTTTCTGGTTATTATTTCTTTTGTACAATCCTAAAATCTTTCAGCACAATCTCCCATATGGATTATTACTCTATTACCTGCTTGAACCTCTCGCAGATCCTTTTTAAAATCATCAATTTCTTCTCTTGATAATAGAGGAGGTAGTTTTCTATAGAATAATTTTATAAATAAATAGAATTTTAAATTTTTATATTTTTGTTTAACTAACTCCATTTATTATTACATATATTCATTTATTATATAAAATAATTTTATCCGGAATGAAATTTCAATAAAATGTTTTTGTAAGTAAGTAGTATAAATATAAATTATTATTTTGTGTTATAAATATAATATTTAATTAATGTAATGAAAATAAAACAACATTTTTGTAGAAAAGTAAGAATATTGCAATTTAATTAATTAATTTTGAAAATCTGTATAAATTCTGACTATATTTTATATGCTTCAAAGTTATTTATAAAATAATAATTTATGGAAAAAAAGTTACTCATTATTATAATATTCATTTACAAGTATAATTTATTAAAAAAAACATGAATCTTATTACTCATTGTTTTTAATATATTGGTAGTTCATATTAAATTATTCATTCTTTAATGGTAGTAAGTATAAATATAAAAACATTCCGACTTCTATAGCTTGTTAATTAAAGTATATAAAAAATGCAATAGTAGTAAATTTTATATTTAATGTATATTGAATATGTAAATGACATTAGCACTATAATTATAAAATGAAATGGGTTTTAATTCTAAATATTTTGATATTATTTTAACATTAATTAAGAAGTGATGATGCTTTTCGAGATTTCAATAATAAATATTAGTGTACTTAATTTTTGCGAGTTCTTGTGAGAGATGTTCTTAATTAGGGTATTCAGGCTATTAAAGAATAGGAAATTTTCTCCAAGAATTAATAGACCAGTTTTTAATCATTTTCTATTAGGTTTACGAAATATTGGAGATTTTTATTTTTATATTAGTTATAATCTTAGTATATTTTTATTTTATTAATAGATGATTTAATATTATTATTTATATATTAAATAAATTTTTTGTGTAGTTTACAAGTTAAGTAAGCATAAAAATTAATTTTTTTGAAATAGATTTAACTTAATCATTTTTTCTCTAAAAAATCACCTTAAATTAATTATTAATTAAAAGAAATGAAATTCTCAAAATTTATAAGTTAATTTTTGCTGTTTCTATTAATGACACCGTTGCCTTGTAATTAATAATTAGGTTAATAAAATTGTAAATTTGGCTTAATTATTATAAATAATCAAGAAAAAGAAAAAAATTATTCTGAAAAGCAATCAAACATATTATAAAAGTTATATATTTTAAATAAAATGAGAAAGAAAGTAGATCAAAGAGTTTAAATTTTAATTGATAATTGCATTAAATTAAATTAAAGAGGATTTTTCATTATTGTTGGGGACCGAGGAAGAGATTAAGTAAAAATTTTAAGTTAAATACTATCAATAAAAAATTAAAGATCATGATTTAGCGGAATTATAATAAAGAAATTAATATTAAAAGTTATATTCTTAAAATATAAATTTTAAAAATTCTTAGGTCGTAAATTTGCACTATTTATTGACTAAATCAAGTTTAAAAACTAAACCCAAAGTATTATGGTGTTATAAATAAGAGTTAGATTTCAGCACTCATAAAAAAAGAGAATGAAATAAATATCTTCAATGCAAAAAAAAGGTAGATTTAAAATAAATATTGCAAACCACATCAGTGTTTTTTAATATTAACAATTAATTTCTATAATGCAGGAGTCTACGATGCTGATGTTGATGACCCCTTTGAATTATTTGTTTCTTCTAATGATATTAGATATTGTTACTATAAAGACACTCACAAAGTCTTAGGTCAAACCTATTAAATGTTGATTTTGTAAGATTTTGAAGCTCTTACTCCCAATATTTTATGTAGAACTTTAGAAACTGTCTAAGGGGGGTAACATAAACTATTTATTAATTAATAACATATTAAATTTATGATTTTGATTAATAAAATAAAATTATTATCGTAGAGGATTTGTTATTCTTTTGTTAAATACCATGTCCAGTTTGAAATAATTGCATAATTTGACAATGGACGCTCATAATAGATATAAAACCGACCAATTTAAAGATGTTTAACCGAGATTTAATGATAGATTTATGATGTCTTTAGGAAATTGTAGTAATACCGTCATAATGGATGATGAATTGAATATATTGTAAAATTTAACAAATAAATATTTAAGAGTTACTTATTATTAGATTTTAATTACAATAAAACCATTTTAGACCTATCAGCAGCACTATTAACAATATAAAACCTGTAAACAAAAGCGAAAGTTTAAACAAACATGTTTCAGAAGAATTAACAGAATTAAAATCCTCTTTAGAAAGTAATAATCTCGTTGGACCTTTGGTAGGATTATCGAAAACTCTTGACCAAGCCAAATGTGTCATGCAATTTGTAGATTCTATAACTTCTAAATAATTAAGGTAATACAAATAATAATTTCTCAAGTTGTATTCAATTTCCCAATTATTAACAATATTCCAGATACACCATTGCTCTGACAGCTGGAAGAGGTAGAGGAAAATCAGCAAGTATGGGAATGAGTTTGGCAGCTGCTGTTGCCCAGGGATTTTCCAATATTTTCATTACTTCTCCCACTCCTGAAAATCTAAATACATTCTTCGAATTTGTAGTCAAAGGACTCTAGGCTTTAGATTATAAGGAAAATTTACACTACGACGTTATTTAGTCTACAAATCCGGATTTCAATAATGCTATAATAAGAATAAATATCCACAAAAGCCACAGACAAGTCATTTAGTATGTCTTACCTACAGACTACCAATAAGTCGGATCTGTAAAAAATATTATTTAAATTAATTTAACATTTAAAATAAATCATTTAATTTGAAAATATTAAAAAATAAAATATTCATCTTTCTAAAAGGCTGATTTAGTGGTTATCGATGAAGCTGCCTCCATCCCCGTCGATCACATCAAAAAGTTGATCGGACCCTATTTAGTTTTCATGGCAAGTACTGTTAATGGGTATGAAGGTACAGGAAGAAGTTTGTCTTTAAAGCTGATTCAGCAATTGAAGTAGGTCAACAGAAATGATGCGAATAATAAGTAAATTTCCGGAAGTCATGGACACAGAATTCTCAAGGAAATTTCTCTTTAAGACCCTATCAGATACACCTTCAATGATCCCTTGGAAAAATGGCTTAACAACTTGCTTTTGTTGGAAGCTACTGAAGCAGTGCCTTTATAGCAAGGAATGCCCCACCCTAATGACTGCGAACTCTATTGCATTAATAGAGATACCTTGTTTTCTTACAAAAAACCTACCGAAAAATTTTTGTTTAATATTATGAGTTTGTTCATTTCTTCTCACTACAAAAACTCTCCCAATGATTTGCAAATGTTATCTGACGCCCCAGCCCATGCAATTTTCGTCTTGTTAAACAGCATTACCGTCAACTCAGAATCAAAATCCCAAGATTTACCTGATATTTTGTGTGCAGTACAAGTCAGTTTAGAAGGTAAAATCAGTGCCAGAACCATCGAACAATCAAGCAAAGACAGAGGATACAAACCTCAAGGAGATTTGATTCCATGGATTTTGAGTGAACAATTCTAAGACAGAGAATTCCCGTAAACATACAATAACATATAATAAAAATATTGACTAAATAATTATATTTATTTAGTACTTTATCTGGAGCCAGAGTTGTTAGAATAGCTACTCATCCTGCAGCCACTAAAATGGGTTATGGAACCAGAGCTATTGAACTTTTGCAGAAATTTTTTGAAGGAAGGCTTATTAACATGACTGACGACAATGTTGAACCAGAAGATTTCAATTAAAGCAATAGTTCTGTTGATGGAAAAGTATAATTAAAACCTATTTTAAAAAAACTCACCGAAATTAGACCCCCTAATCTACAATATATGGGAGTTTCTTATGGATTAAGTAAACAATTGTTCAATTTCTGGAAAAAAAGCAACTTTACTCCGTTGTATCTTAGGTAAAATGTTTATATTTTAAGTATAGAAATTGATTAATTAATTTATTTATTAATAATAATTTATTTCAATAGACAAACTAAAAACGAAATCACCTCAGAACATACCTGTATCATGTTGAAAACTCTTAAATAAGGAGATGAAGAAATCGAAAATGAAGATGATAATGAAAAATAAAATAATGAAGAAATTTCTTGGGAAAATCATTTTTCAAAAGATTTTAAAAAAAGATTTTTGAGCTTGCTTTCTTACCAGTTCAGAGATTTAGATCTTAACCTCGCCCTGGGAGTTTTGGGATATAAGTAATATTCCTAATAAGAAATATAACAATAAGAAGAAAATGAAAAACTCCTTTATGAAAAAGAATAGGTATCAGGAAAAAAATTATCTAATTCTGTTACTAACAAGGTAAATTAAACCAAATAAAATTACTATTAGATGTATCACACTAAATAATTATTTATAATGAAAAATTTTATTAATTTTTTCAGAAAGAATTAGAACTTTTCTTGAACTTGTACGATTTAAAAAGACTTGAAGCTTATTCCAAAAGTATGGTTGATTTCCACATGATCATTGATTTGTTGCCCATAATTTCCAAACTCTTCTTTGAAAGGAAGACTTCTAGAATACACCTTAGTTATCAACAAGCTGCCATTTTAATGGGATTAGGTCTATAACACAAAGATATTGAAGTCATAGCAAATGAATTAAATATTCCAGTAAACCAATGCTTAGCTCTGTTTATCAAAGCTATTAAGAAATTCCATAACTTCTTTAAAATGTTGTACGAAATCGAAATTGAGTAAGAAATGAACAAAAATGTAAAAGAAGCCAAACTCATGCCTGTCAAAAATACCTTATCTGAAGAAATGCAAGACGAAGGAGAAAAATTCATTAAGTAACTGTAAAACAAAAACTTATAGGGTGAAAAACTTAACAAAAAGAGGTATTTCTTCATTAATTTTGTTTAATTTAGTTTAATAAATAATAGTTTTTATATACATTCAAATTTAAATATATAAATACAGAAAGGGAAGATATAACTTTGAAATTGATGAAGTTGATCAATCCTAAATACATATGTCTAAAAATGGAGACATTGCTTAAATTAAAAGAAGTTTCGAATCTGCTTACAACCCTAACTTTGGAAATAAATAATAATAATAAAATTAGAAGAGTGGTGGAAATAAAAACGGACCCAAAGGTTAAAAATAAAATTTTAATAACAATAAGCCCAACAATAAAAAATTAAAAAAATGAGTTTTTTTATGAAAAAATATTTTAAAAATTAGAATTTATTATTTTTATTAATTATTTTTGACTATTTATATATATTATTCTATTTATTTAACGATAAATTTATAGAGTGTTTTTAATTCTAATTAATTTAATTTTTTCTTTTCTTTTTACAGAGAATTTCCTTCCTACTAATTTTGGATTTTATATAAATATAAAATTATTATAATGAGATTTTTATTAAAATTGAAAATACTTTTAATATTTTGGATATATTGTTTTTGAATTAATTATAATAAAAATGATTAATAATATTTAGTAAATTATTATTTAGTAAGAAATTTTAGTATTCTTATATAAAAATTGTTAATTACGCAATAGATTAGTTTGTGTTGTTTGGAATCCCAAATGCATTAAGAAAAAAGAAAAAAAAACATAGTAATAAGTTATGAAATCTAAAAAAAGAATTGAAATCCCTTGAAAATTTAATTAATATTTCTTACTAATTAATTATTAAGGAGCTTTTATTGATAAAGTAAGATAAATTATGTGTCTAATACTTCTTTTAATTAAAGCTTTTTAATATTTTATTCATTAATTGATTGATTGGTTATTTTATTCTGTGTTTCTTATATAAAAATTAATTGTATTGCAGCGAATTCGTAAATAAACTCAATAAATACACTCATTAGAGAACAAAAAGAAAATAAAAAAAAAATAAAAAGTTGTGTAATTAACAATAAATAAAATATTAGAAAAAATTTAATAATAACTAACTTCATAATAAATACACAGCTAACATGAAGGTTCTGCAAAAAAAACATAGTTTCTTACAGAATAATAGAAAATTTAATCCTAGAAATTCAGTTATTTTGCCATTTCTACTTTAGTTTTAAGTAATAAATTATGGAAGTTAATTTCAGCTCATATAAAATTTTATCTTAACCAATTTTTCTTATTCAGAAATTATTATATAATAAAATAAAGTTAAATTATGAAAATTAAGCGAAAAATGATTTTATATATTTAATAGGACGAACAGGGAGATAATTTTTAATTCAAAACTTTGCAAGAAATTGAAATTGAAAAAAGTAATTACATAATATAATTCTAAGCATAAAAAAGAAAACCATCTATTTTATTTTTGCATTAAAAAAAAACTACTTAATATATTAAATGTTAAAATGTATATAGTTTTATGAAGTTAATATATTTTGTGTAGATAACATAGCAAATGTCTTTTTTAAAGCTATTTATAAGTCTCATATAAACCTTGGTTTTAAAAACTCAGTAAAAAAAAATTGTATTAGTAGTTTAAAATAATCAAATTAATATATTTTATTTTGACTTAATATTTTTTACTACTGAGAAATATAAAAATTATATGATATTTTTTTTAGTTTATAACTTTAATAAATTATTTTATTTACAGAAGAATAGAAGAAAGTTGACTAATAAAAAATTGAAGAATTTAAAAAAAGTTTGGTAAGATCTGGCAACAGGAGATCTACCATAACTTAAAAATAAAATGAAAATAGTCGTAGAAATTCTATCCAAATGGAAAATAATAATTTTCAAGAAAATATGACGATTTAGGACTATAGTGATCTGAAATAAGGTAAATAGAATTTAATTATAATTATATAACAAAGAATAGTTGTTAAAAAAATTCCAATGTGATTGAATGAATATTATAAGAATAAAAGCAATTTAAATTATAATTATTCCAATTTCATTTTCTTAAAAACCATTTCAAACAATATAAGTATATTAAAAATATTAATTAGGAGATAATTAAATTTCCGGGAAGAGAAGAAAGAGTTGCCACTGTGAATAATGTGGAATTTTAACTTCTAAAGAAAAAAAATTTTTACACCTGAGTATTAAAATAAGAGAACACCGAAAAGTTGAATTATAATAATTTTTTTTAAGATAAATTAAAAGAAACCCCTATTATGGGAGGAAAAAAATGTTTATTAATCTATCAATTGATCAAAAGGAAGATAAGTTGAATAGAATCAAAATGGGTAAGTTGTTGTTTTTATTTATAAATTATAAATTTAACTAAAAATAATTATAAATTAATCTCTGACAGCTCTCCAGAAGAAAATAATTGAATAAAAATAATAAAAAATTGAAGAAGAATTGGAGAGAAAAAAATAAAATCGAAGAATACCCATTTGGGAGCGAACCCTAACGAAATAGCAAATGGAATCTTCTAAAAATTTAAATTTGCAATAGTAGAATTAAACTCCGAGAATGTCTTAAAGCCAATCTAATATAAATGTGAAGGATTTCACGCCAAGAATGGAAAAATAGGTTTAAAAATAGCAGTAGTTAAATAAAAGGAAAAGTATATTTTTATAAAGAATTGATACTCTCAACATAGATACTCCTTTATTTTCGGAGCCGGAAGTGGAAGAAGAGTCTGAATATTTTTCTGTTATGGGTGGAAACAATTCATAAAAAAACATGCAGACTCCGATTGATAGATTTGCAGAAAAAAATTAACCAAAAGTTAATATAGCAATAATCACAACAATTAAAATAAGGAATTTATAATAAAAAGCCAATAAAATTTGAACTCTTCACGCTCAACTGGTCGAGTAACAACAATGGCTTCGTCATATGTTAATAACGGGCTAAGAAGTGACAGTAATTTGCAGTTTTCTCCTTAAAAAAGTGTGAAATAAAATAATTTAAATGGTATAAAATAACTCCAATCTCCGTAAAGTTAGTTTCCTGTATGCTCTTAATATTACAACACAGAAAAGAAACACCCTGCTCTTTCAAGCACCTAAATTTAAGCTGAAAATTTTGTGGAAAGTTCACGGGAAGTCAATAGAATACACTTGAGTTAGGTTAATAAGTCCGAAAAAGATTTTGGGTTACTACTGAAATCCCAAAATAGTAAAAGTAAAAATTCTTAAAACCTCAAACATTTTAGAGTTTGTAACCAGGTATCTAATTAATCTGAATCTTTCACTCAATTACTAACGGAAAGGGAAATTGGGCACGATTCCAATTAATAATAGTAAAGGAAGAGGTAATTATTAATAAAATATATTGCTATCATTTAATAAATAATAATAGGATTTATTTTTTCTTAGATTTTTATCTCCCTAATCTTATAAATAAAATATCTTTATATCGCCAATTGTACAAAAAAAAGAAGAATAAAATAATAAGACTAGTTAATAGGAATTAATCGCGGAAAATTAAATATTAATTAATAGTAGAAACATATTTTAAGTGAAAGAAGGAAATGGGTAGCAAAAAAATATTAATTTCTAGAATACCTTCAATTCAAATTAATCTTTAAATTCTAACAGAAAATTATCTATGTTGGCAGGTAACAAAACTTTTAATAACAATAGTAGCAATCCTAACACCTTTCGTGTCGATAACAGAACTTAAAACAATAACAATATTAGTGAATAAACAGGGAATTTTGAAAATATTTATATAAAACGGGTGAGAAAAGACAGAAAATCAATAACTTAAGTTCCACTTGTATAATATGTAAATAGTGACTATAACAACTTGAAAAAAAATTAATTAAAAGAAGAAGAAGATTAGTTAATTGAAAGTGAATTGTAAAGTGAGTTAAGAAAAGAAAGATAATTAAGTTAATCTAAAAATTAAGAATTAAAATATGAATTAAATATTGAAAATGAAGATAACTAATAGCCAGAAATAGAAAAAAAGCAGGGATATATGGGTAATATATGGGAAAAAGTATAAAAAAAGGTAACAATTTTATGATAGATTAAATAAAATAATAAAGTTACTATATCTGATCATTTTTATAAATTAAATCCTATTTATTTGAAACAGATAGAAAAGGGAAACTAAATAATGTTAGAAAATAGATAATCTCTAACTGCTAGGGAAAATTATTAAGAATCTTAATCTCTAGTAAAGCTAAAAACTACTGCAAATTTAAATAAGAGACATTCTAATAATCTTACCTCAATGAAGTTAGAAAAGAAAGATTATAAAAAACTGTAAAAAGAGCTGAAATCAGAAATTAATACCATTATGAAACGAAATAAGATATACCATAGTCATAAAACATAACAGATTTCAAGTCCTAGATAAAGCGCAATCGAAGCTAGTCTTTTTGGTAAAAGTAATTAAGGGAAGTAGTTGCAATATAGCCCACGACAAAATGCTTTTTCTACACCTTTTCTCTCAACAAATAAGTACTAATAATACCTGGCTAAATCGACTACAAATTTTAATTTATCTTCTAAAGATTATTCGATTTCCAAAGGTAAGAAATATAATAAATTAATAAGAATTAGAAAATAATTTTTATGAAAATATTTATTTATTTTTTTGACACATTTTATTATGATAGAAACTATATTATAAAATCAAACTAATGGCATATGCAATACTGAAGGAGATATATAAAAAAGCAATAATTCTAATAACTAACATTCCACCGGAAAGATGAAATAATTTAAAAAAATAAAAATTTCAAAACCCAAATAGAAGATAACCTAGCAATATAATTTGTTTTAGATTTGATTTTTTTTATTTAATTAACAGTATATAAATATAAAATAATTTAACAGTTTTTATATTTTTATATATATATAGAATTAAAATAAAAATCTTATTAATTTATAAAAGTTAAATAATTAAAAAGTAATAGAAACTTATATAAATTTGATTTATATTAAATTAATATTTATTTTAAATATATTATTATGTTATAATATAGTAAAGTTAGCAAAAATATTTTGATATTAATTTTAATTTTTTTAAATGATTATATAGTATTTTATAAAAGAGTTATCACTTAATTAATATTTAAATAATCGAATCAATTGTTAACAAATAGACTCAATTGTTGAAAACTAGGCTACCTTGAGAAATCAATGCAATTTATTAACTATATATATGTATAACATAATTTGAAAATTTTTTTGTTCCTTTTGTTATTAATATTTGTTATTATATTATCAGGTATACCAGTCAAAGCGTATATGAAATCGTGCTTTCTAAACCTAAATAATCAACAATATAGTTTCATAGTTAAGTGGTTAAAATCTTCGGTTAAGGTCCGAATGGCCCGGGTTCGATCCCCGGTGAAGCTAATCTTTTTTTTTTTTTATTTTTTTTTTTTCTTAATTAATTCAAGCTTTTTACATTTAATAATTATATTTATAAATTTACAAAAATAAATAAGTATGAAATAATTATTGCTAATAAAAGAATTATAAATTCATTATTTTAGTAATATTTTTAATTTATAATTTCTATATAAATTATTTATTTATTTATTTTTCCTTTAAATTAGTAAAATATTAATTCATCCATTCATTAAATCATTCACTCACCCTATATAGAAACCTTTATGTCCTTCTTGAATGGCAGTCAATAACTTTTATTCTAATGTCTCTTTATCTGGATAAGCTGGCAAATCAATCGATTTGGAACAGGTGTGAGCCACAGGTAGTTTCTTGATATTTCCAGTTTTCTATATCTCAACTTGTAAATTTTTGAATCCTCCATACGGTACTTTAAAGCATCCTAATAAAATTAGTGATTAATTAATAAAAACATCACTGATAAATATATTATAAATAATAGAATGCTAACCCGTAACAAAAAACAAGAATAATGCTTTAGTTTCTTCATCTTATTCTTCTAAAATTTCAAATAGCCACGTGACTTAATCAGATTTCTGAGTATATCCGTTAAAGCTCGCATATTATTTCATTTCAGCGACTAAAAAATAGTTTTTAAAATTATTTTTATATAAAAAAATAATTAAAAAGTGAATAAGGATACTGTCAATAGTTTTGACTCCTGCCAATAAAAGGCCGAATTCCTTTTCATCGAAAAGTTTAATAGCTCTGTAAGGGATAATATCGTAAAATCCTTTAATGAAAGACTCAATCTGGCATCTAACAGATTCAGTCATTTTGTAATAGGCGACAGACTTTATGTATTATTTTTTATTTTCATTTGTAACCAAAATTTAGCTTCCATTTTCTATTAATTCAACACTTTCTACATTCTGAAACAATAAATAATTGGTTTTATTTAATAATTAAATATGTAAACAAATTTAATAAATATATTACACCAAATTTCCAAATATCCACTTAAAATGTTAGTTCCAATTCTTATACATCGTTATCTAGCATCCAATGGAGATTTTTGGCCTCTTCTGGATCTATGTCTTCCAAATCTTGGATGTAAAGATCCTTTTCTATTTTATAGGGGGAAAAAAAATAAATAAATAATAAAGCCTAGTTATCCAAAAAAAAAACAAATTAATTGTAAAATTTATTACACAGAATATGCTTCAAAAACGATTTTGTGAAATCAACTTCGATATCAAGTTTCTCAATAAGACCTTTGGCAATTAATTTTCCTGCACATTCAAAATGACTAAGGTAGCCGGGAATTACGTAAGATAAGGGATTGGGTCTCAGTGTAACCCCTTTGAAGGAAGATAAAATTTAATTTTATTATATTACATTATTAATATTTACGATTGGAGGTTGTAGTAAACAAGCCAGAGTCCGGATTGAGAACTTGTCTAAGAGCCAGAGTTATCCATTCTCGGGAAAGTCCTCCGCCGTCGATTCCTTCTTCTCCAAGGAATTTCGCAGATATCTCAGCCAAGGTGACTTGGTATCCTTTTTTATTCGATAGCTGAATGACAGTATCTGTCCATATTTTGTCTCGGTCTACTTTGAATTAAATGCTGTAATAGTCCCGTTTGGCCTTCTATTTAGCTTCATATTTCGCGACAGCCCTAGTAGCAACGAATAAAAAAAATAAAACAAACACAAATAAAATAAATACTTTTAAACAAATTTGAATAATACGAAATTTGGGATAATTTCATTTCCAAATCGAGTTTTTTAAACGCCTTTTTATCTTCCGTCATTTCCTTCATAAGATGTATCCACCTGTTTTTGCCTTCTATGTCATCGCAGGTGATGAAATAGGAAATAAGATTCAGTAGTTTTTTTTTAAGAATATCGTAGAGTTCTTGTATCGTGACTGATTCTATGTTGTGCTTCATGGAGACGAGCATGGGAACTGAACTTGTCATCGAACGGCTTATTGACATGGAATTCATCATCGCCGGATCAGGTTCGATGCTCATCATTTTGCTCAACTGAGGGACTTGGGGAAGTGATTCTTCATCGTCATCGTCTTGCTCTTTTTTTTACTCTTTTTTTCCCTTTTTCTTATCATTTTTTTGTTGGTTTTAGTGTGACTGCACTTCTTTTCGTACAAAAATTCGTGCAAAACTAATAAAGCCTTTAATCCATAGGTGAAATAGGAATAGGTGTAGGGAGTTCCCAATTGATTGTTCCAGCAGAAGGCCTGTATTTGTTTGTTTGTTTGTGATTTTAATAAAAAAATATAGTAAGTTTTTTTTTAAATTGTAATATTTTTAATAAATAAATTATACCTGGCAGTTGTAAATGTATTCAAGCAAATCTGCAAAAAGAGCCTTGAGATGTTGATTATCTTACACCCAGCTATTGAAAACGCCTTATTGACTTTGTTTCAATAGGGCATTCTTTTGGTCTTCGTACCACTATTTCAAATCGGTTTTCTTAAGTTCTTCCAATTCTTTTTCAAGATCTTGCTTTCTTTTTAGTTCTTCTTTGGCTTCTTTAGCATTTTTCGGTTTCGAAGGTTGGTGTTATTATTACTGCTGCTGTTGAAGTTGCTTGCTTTTTTTAGCTGCTGTTTAATCTTATTGCTATTGTAATTCATTTTCATTGTTTTCTTCATTTTGGTCTGCATTTTACAGTTCTTCGTTGTTTTATTAAACTTCTTCAGCTTCGTTATTGTTTGGTTCATTTTTATCTTCTTAACCCTATTGACTGTCACTCTTTTTGAGAGGCTGCGGTTGTTGTTGTTGCTGTTGTTGCTGTTGTTGCTATTGCTGTTGTTTTTTAATTTTTTCTTCTTCTTCCTTCTTTTTTTACTGCTCTTCTTCTTATTGCTACTTTTCCTGCTGCTTTTGGAGCTACTTTTCTTTTTGCAATGCCCTTTTTTTAGCAGTTGTTTTTTGTTATACTGTAACTGCAACTGCTTCATCTCATTGTCAAACACTTTTTTGTGCAATTGAATAATATCCTTCAGACTTTATCTGAAATTCCTCATGTCATCCCGGAACAATTCTCTATGCGAAATATTATAAAATTTACCAAAATGGTATCATTATCATATTGTTTACTCTTTTTCATAGAGGATATCTTCGAATTGATAGTAAACTTCTTAAACATTTTAGCCTCCTTGGTTAAGGTTGTCGAGTGCGTACTTTAACTTGATTCGCGTTTTGAAACTCAAAAGTTCGTTTTGCGCTTTCAAGAGTTGATCTCGTAAAGCTTTGGAAATGACTGTGAAGTAGCAGTTGGAAAATTGGAGATAAGTCGTATAGTTTTTGCAGAGTTTTTAAACAATTTTCCAGTACTCTGTATCTTTGATTCTATGTTTATTCTGAGTGATACCAATCTGAATCATTTCAACCAAAAACTCGAAGCTGAGTTCCTTGACAGGTCGGACCTTTTTATTTGTATTGTTGTATAAAATTATAAATAAGTATGTAAAAATAGATAGATTACAATTTTGGGGTAATATTTGTAGGAGAAGAGCTTTTGTTCCTTGGCGAAAATGACTTTTTAAAAGAAAATTTTCATGGTTTAATCAAAGGTTTAGGTTAGGTTATCTTTGTGTTTAGTGAACTCCGTGTTATCGGAAGTGGAAAACACTCCAAACACAGTTTGTTTTTCTTGAGAAATCCATTTTGTGTAGATCGAATTCAGTTAAAACATCGACAAATTATCGCCCAACCCTTTGAACACATTCACGAAGCGGTACTCTCTGAAAATGTCGAGCGGTGTGAACTTAACATCGAATTTCTTCTAAACGACTGGTTCTTTGCTATTTTCGTCATCGTATTCTTTTTCGAAGTGGCACTCATATACGTCTTTGTTATGCAAGGGGAAATTATGCACACTCGTTTGGAACATATTGAAGTCATTATCGATCACGAATTCCAAGTACTGGAGTAACAGGCAGCTTTTCATCATTTTCATTTCATTTTTCTAGAAATTTTTTTGCGAATCTCCACCCACAAAGTTGTAACTGCTACTGCTACTACTACTACTGCTACTGGAATTGCTATTGCAACTGAGAGAAGCCGCCACAGCCGTCCAGTAATTCAGCAGTAGCTGATTTTGGACCTCCTGATTGCCACTATTCATTTTTTTCTTTTTTTGATTTTTTTTTTTTTCATCCTTCAGGAAGAGTTTAGGCACGATTTCCAAATCAAAAAGCGGGTTGTCCATACCTTGTCTCTGCTGGACGTTCGCCAGCAACAAAAAGAAAAGTGTGTCTATGAATTTGTAGGCATTGAAGGGATTTAGCAGCAAATAGGTCAAGAATTCCTGTTGCAATTCTTCACTGCCCTGCTCCATATGAATTCTGCCAAGCAATTTGCTCAAATATGCGTCCGAAAACGTCGGGACCACTGAAGCAATGCTGTTCAAATTGTTGGCAAATCGTTTTTGAATGATGGGATTTTGCAGCATAGATTGAAGGCCAGTTTGGTTTTATAATTTTGCTCCTTTTTTCGATTTCTTATTCTTTTTTGGTTTACGAACATCATAGCTGTTTTCACTATGTGAACTATCACTCTCTTCATCTTCATCGTACTCTAAATCTTCTTCTTCTTCGTCGTCGTAGAAATCATCGTTGTCATCGTCGTCATCATAGTCATCGTCGTTCGAACTATCATTTTTTTTGAGTTCTTTTTCCATATTGATGATATCACCATTTTCTTGTTCATTTTCAAGAGCCTCTATATCTTTTTCTAAGTCTTTGATGCTCTTGTTTTAAATTTTGGCGTGGTACTTCTCGTCCTCGTCTTCATCATCATCTTCGTTTTCGATTTCTTTTTATTTTTCTTCTCTTTCTTTGCTTTCTTCCTCATCACTTATTTTTAAAGATGTTGTTGTTAAATTAATGGAATTAAATTATACTAAATCAACATACTTTTCATCTCCTTCCTCATCCTCTTCCGTCTGCCATTCTTCTTCTTCTTTTTTCCATCTTCTTCTTCTTCATCTTCATCTTCTGAATAATCATCCTCATCATAATCATCTTCGTTCGAAAAATCATCATCATAGTCATCGTCATTGTTGTACCTTTGCTTTTTGCCTACACTATCAACAGCGGTTTTAAGTCTATCCTTCATTTCCTGAGGCAAAAATTCAACGATTTCCTCTTCTAAAAACCTCATAAAGCAGTCTCTTTCCGAATTTTTTAGAAATAAGTGTCCAAAATCTATGAAAAATAATTAGTCATAATTATTATTATCATTATTTTTTCTTCTATTCATGTTATTTTACATTTGTAAGTTTTTCTGTTTTTAAAAATTCCTAGAAATCTGGGAATAAAAAAAGTTTCTTTTTGCCTGAGTGTGTCGCAAGCATACTACTTTCTCGCAGATGCAACATTTGCAGTTTGTCTTTGAGTTCATAGAACTATTTCCTTTTTTTCAGTAGTTCAGCCTTTTCCTAATCCGATTTCAATGCGTTGAACTCTTCAACATTTACTCCATATTTGCCCAGATCTTCTTCTTCGAATCCGTGGAACGCAAAATCGAATTAATTTTTTTATTTTTCCTGTTATTCGCCGTCCTTTTGTTTATCATTTAACCCTTCTTCTTTTTTGTCTTTGTTTTCTTCATTTTAATTTGAATTTTCATTATCCCCTTTTTTCTGTAAGGGACCAAAATTCTCATCGTTTAAAATTTCTTCGACATTATGATTGCCTCTATTTAAAGCGAAAGAAGCGCTTTTATTTTGGGATTTCAACTCGGCGAAGCAATTTCGCATGAAGTTCAGATTTTCTTCTTCTTTGCTCCACCAACTGCTCCCCGTTTCTTCTTTTCTTCAGCTTTGCTCTTCTTTAAATTGTTTGGATCTTATGAATTTTTCTCTTCTGGTTCTTCTTCTTTTTAATCTTGCTTTCCGTTTTGAGTGGCCAGACTTTTTAAAAAGAACAGGTCTTTCAGCACGGAAGCAATTTCTCCTCCCAGTTTTTCCGCCTCCTTTTTCGCTTTTTCGAGCACCTCTTTTCTGTTTTCCTATTTTTTTCCATTCTCTTGATGCGACATGGCCGCAGAACAATTGTACAAGTGTTTGGCGAAAAAACTATCATCTCCTTACGATTATTCTTGATTCTAAAAGTACTGTTCCAGGAACTCAATTTCCTGCACCTATTGGTGCAGTCTTTCACTTCTGCTTTTCGCCGGCCTCAACGGCTGTTTGTTCCCCCCCGTACCTGACGCCACAGTCGCTTTTCCAGCTGCGTCCTGTTGGGTAGAGTTATTGTTTATGTTGTTTGAATTCGCAGATGAATTGCTAGAATTCATGGCCAATATCTGGTGTTGAAATGCTTTGAAATACACACTCAAGGGAACTTGTTTATCTTCTAGGCCCAATTTCTCGAAAGTATGCTTCATTTTTTCCGCAGAACCCAGTGTGCCCTCCTTCTAAAACAACGCATAAATTACGTTTTCGTAATCGACATATTCGCTCTCAATATTTAGACACGTTTGTTGGCCTCTCATCGTACCATGCAGTTGATGCGTTTCTGAAAAAGTGATTGCGTAATTATTATTGTTCGCCGTATTCCCCATGTTTTTCAGACCTGATTTCACAGCCAAGGCCGAGACTATTTGCTGGTACTGCTACTACTGCTTGCTGGAGTTGACGGCCGCTGCGGCAGGAGCTGGAATTTGGTTGTAAATTTCCTCCCAATTGACTGCATTTTCCTTTTAGTATTCGGCAGTTTTTTCCTTGTCGAAAAACTCGAAAAAGTGCTTATTGATCAAATACTTGACCAAATTTTCGCTTTCGCCCTCCTTGTAATCGATGAAGGCCTTGGCTTTGAAGTTAATTTTGAACAACTCCCTCAGACAAATTCCCTTTATTTCGAATACGGGACTCGCACACTCAAGTCTGAATTGGTCGCCACTCGAAGTGGTCTGCGAAAACAAGTGCATTTGCAGTGCCAACATTTCTTTGAAGTGGCTTTCCTTCAGCTGGGCCGCACTGCTGCGCAAAACAGTCAAAATCATGTTCTAAATTCCGACAAAGGCGGAAATCGCGTGGCAGTTGCCCCAGAAAAGAGTCCACGAAGACTCGGTTTTTTTGGTGGCGCTCAAATTCAGCATTTTCTTCGTGAAAAATTGACACCTTTCGATGACAAGTCGCGCGAGTATTTCTTTGGAGGTCAGGATTTAAGGCGAACTCGATTCGCTTTACGAAGAAAAGGTGAAAATGATTTGCAGCATTTGGCAGAGAATTTCGCTGAGTTGGTAGTTGGAAACCGCGTTGAAAAGCAGCAAAAAATCTACAAATGGCATTTCAGCATCGCTGCTGCTAATACTTACTACTCCCTGCAACACGGCGCTCAAATTCTCGTCCAATTTGAATTTGTGCGCCGTAATGGCGGGGATCATCACCGGATACTTATTGATGAACATGCTCAGCGCCTACACGTCAAAGTTAACATTAAGCAGGAATTCTTCCCGCAGCAAGGAGTGTGGCTATGAATGAAAATTAATTCAAATAAACGAAAAAAAAAGGGTGGTTGCTTGTTTAAATATTTTTACAGCTTGGAAAGCTTGAGACACCCCCATACTGAGATTTTCTTGAAGTGATTTCAAAATTGCTTGTAAAATAGAGTTTTGGCTTGAACTGAGTTTCGTGACCTTCGAAGTAACTAACCCATAAGCGTCTAAGTGAATTAGTTTCAAAGTCTATTTTTTTTGTGGTTCCTTGTCTTCTTCATCACCTTCCTTTTGTTTACCTTTGGACTATTTCTTTTTGCCCTTTAACGACTGTTTTCCCTTTCCTTTTCTCTGCGGTCTATTTTGTTGCTAATTACTTTATTACTACTATTACTATTCGATTTTCTGTTCTTTTTCATCTCCACCTTCTTCTTCATCATCGTCTTATTGTTATTATGAGTCCTTCCCTTATTAGCCATCTTCGTTTCCTTCCTTGGCTTCCTCTTCTTCAGCGCCTTTTTCTTTGTTTTATCCTTCATCGTTTTCATCTTAATCTTCTTAAAAAGAATATGGTATTTTAAATTATTTAAAAGAGTAGGTAGTTTTTTATTTAAATAACTTTTAATTTTTTTTTTTACTATTTTGAGAAATTTCTTAGGCCTTTTTCATTTCTTCTTCAATGAGTCTTTATAGAGCTTCGGGGTCTTCTTCGAAGCCCTCGAAAAGAGCCAAAAACACTTCTGTTAGAGCTCTTGGATGCTCCATCATATCGGGAGACACAATTGATTTAAGTTCTTCAAAGGAAACAGTGTACTGGAAACGCCTTTCTTTTTCGTCAAAGATTTTACTTTTGATGCGGATTTCCAAATTCGAACGAACGAAATTTTCCTTTTTAAATACTAAAATGATTTCCATTAGTCTTAAAATAACTTTTCTCACATTCCTAGTCATCATTCTGTAACCTTTTCCCTAGTTTTTCCCTTCGTTACTGTTCTTATTATTGTTGGTACTACTCTTAGGATTAGGTAAGGAAAATTTCAATTTCACTTGCAAAACTGCCTTGATCAAATCAACTATTTTATCATACTCTACGAAAATAACCAAATTTTTTTAATTGCAAAAATAAAAAACAAAAATCTACCTTATGCGTGAAGAGCGAAGCGGTGCTACAGTTTGGTGGCAGAAATGAGCACCAGAAGTAGTAGTTAGTGCAGAATTTCTTCGAAAACTTTGAATTTACTTTCTTCGCCCTCGAATTAGTGAAATCCTTCTGAGTTACTGAATTCCAAGATATTTTTAACGAATTGAATTGAAGAACGTAGCAAAACTAAGTAATCTAAATCTTCTTTTTCCTCTGCAACTCCTCTTTGGCTAGGAGCGACATCGAGTTGAGGCATCAAATACTCCTTCGCCCAGGCTACAAATTACACTAAAATTTTCATCGACATAGCCATATAGTTAGGCACATTCGTCGGGGTTCTAAATAAATAAATTAAAATTAATAAATAATGAATTGAAATTAATAAATTGAAATCTATTAATTACTTTTAGAAATGGCTGGAGTAGAGCTATAAAATAAGTTGATAATGCTACCATCTGAGGAATACTAGATTGTGCTTTTTCGTCAAAAAGTAACCGAGTTTGCTTGTCAGTTACATCTTTTAGATGGCTTCTTCCAAAAAGTGGAAAAAGAAATCTAGGATCACGCATGTGTTAATAGGAGGCGAGTTTTTCATTTCTTTTTCGATTTTCTCCACAATTTTCTGAGTAATTTCTTTGTCGACAACCAAATTATTCCCTGTTTCCTATTCGCGTTATAAGCTCCGAAGCATTTAAATGGCTTTAATTATTGGGGAATCTTTAACGGCGTCAACAAATGACTCAGGGTTGTTTTGTTGTTGTTGTTATTCGTGTATATCTTGCTATTGAACACTTTCTTGCTGCTACTTTATAATTTCTGCCACGTGACCTGCCAGACAGTCGCAAATCAGCAAAAACTGATCCATGAAATGCCCGATATTTTACTAATTATCACTTTCTACATTGTTGTTGTTCTTTTTGATTATTTCTCCGAGTTGGCACAACAAGTGGACAGACTGGACGAGTTCTTGAATCTGCGAAACTTGCAATATGAGTCCAGTGCTGATCACCTCGTGGAGTGTGATGTTCACTTCCCCGACCATAAGTTCGGCCAGTCTCCTCTGCGAGAACAGCTGCGAATCATCGAGGGCCTGCTTCGCCAGTCTGAGCTACAGCTGTTTCGAGGCTGATTTGGCTTAGTCGTCTTCGGATAATTGCTTTTTTTTCTCCTGCAAAAGATCCAAGAGATTTGGGGAAATATTGTTTTATTGGAAAAATTTCAACATCCTTTTTTTAATATTCCGCAAGAAATAAGCGCCCTAGTCGCTTTCGATGCTCTGCGCAGAAAAGAAGTTGTACATTTGCGTCATTTCTTGCGCGAACTGCAGGTAAAAATCGAGTGATTTTTAAAAAACGGTGTCATCTGCAGCTAAAAGCAGCACGTTCAGCATGCTGCCATTTTGCCATTTGTCCTAGCTCTCCTTGTGGTGCTCCAAGTCCATACTTTGCAAAAACTGCTGGAACATACAACTGATTTGCACGCGCAAAAATGAATCTATCTCATTCTTTTGGATTTGCTGCACTTGCTGCTGCATCTGAAATTGCATATCTTCTTCGTCACCTGCAAAATTCAGTTTCTCCTACTATTTGAGTTCTAGTAACTGCTTCAACTTGGAAACTATTAACAACACGTTTTAAATTAAAGATAAGCGTTTTTTATTTGTATTAAAACATTATTTACCTGTTTCCGCTCGACCCTGTTTCCAAAAGCACTCTACGGTCTGCTAATATCTGAATTTGTTGCAAGCTATAATTTGGAATTTTTGAAATCCCTTGTGTATGCCTCGCAAAAAAGTACTAAATTTGTCATAATAATTAGTCAAATCTAACTTAAAATAGGGCCACTTGAGTATCGATTTCCTGAACTCTGACTCCACAATGAAAAACTAAAAATTAATATTTTCTTCATTATTTATTTATTTACTTATTTATTGAATTTACTTATTCATTTTATCTATAGTTAAAAAAAAATTTAAAATACAAAATGATTTGTATATACCTTGTAGATTTCTTCGTAAAATATTTAGATGGAGTCCATCTTAGGGCTGCTCGGCATTTCCTCTGACGAAATTGGAGTGTCTCCCACTCCCAAAAATTTGTTTACAAAAACTTCTTTCACAAGAGGCTCTACATAGTGGCTGAACTTAACTTGAGAAAAAAGAGAAAGAACTTTTTAAAGTAGACCTATGTAGTTTGTGGAGAAATCCTTCATGGAATTAACATTTTAATTAGTATTAGCTCCATGAATTTTTACTGTTTTTTGCACCAAAGAACTTGCCATTTTACTCATCAAAATGTTTCCAAAATCGCCTTTTTCATAGCACAGCTGTTTGTTATAAGGAATCTTAATGTGCTTTTATTTCGTACCTGATCCAATAAAGAAATGACCATGCGGAGTAAACTGCTGACATGAGATCGTCAAATCCTGTGGATTTCGGTACATGAACTCGAGTTCTTAAATGTGAAACTGCGCCATAAATTCACTGCGTTCGAATAGTACTTTCCCGTAATTTTATTCAAAAGATGTCTGCAAATTTTTAACCAAATTCACCACATTTTATTCATCTTTCATACTAAGCTAATTTCCATAAATACTGCCATTTGGACTTTCTAAAGCCCCCTTCAAAACGTAATACAACAAGTTGAATTCTTATTCAAATTGGAATTTCTTGTAAATTTCTGATTTTGATGCGTTTCCGTAACTATGTTATTACTGTTATTGTTACTACTGCTATTTCGCAACATTGCTTTACTATTGTTGTTGTTATTGTTGAGCTTTATCAAATTTGAAAAATAATAGTTACAATAGGAGATTTTTGGAGTTAAATTCCTCTTAATCGCTGGAATATGTTTGCAGGAGGATTTTCATATTTCCTCTAATTTGCCTGAATAATAATGAATTTCCCTTCTCTTCCTCTCCGTTTTAATTTTCACTCTATTCTTAATATTGCGCACTTTATAACAATAACCTTGCAATTTCCTCTAAAATCACGAAAGAGGGAGTATTTTCTACACAATTTTGTTATTCTTCTTCTTCTCCTCCTTCTTTTTTTTCGTTTTCATTATCTATTTTCGTAAAATCTATAAGCTTATCGAACTTTATTTCGTTTAAAATTTTAATAAAATTTGCTTAGTTATGACTGCAAGGATGCATCACCTTCAGAAGGCCTCTCAAAATATCTACAAATTCACTTTTGTTAAGTTTAGCTCCGGCCACATTTACATATCCCTTCACTTCTTCCAAACAGTTTTCAATAAAGTAGTCCCTCTTAATTGAGTTCAAAGAAAACACAGATTAAAAGTACTGCGCATTATAAGCGTTTTCCAGGTATGGATGTTGCAGTATTTACTATTAGTTTTTAATTTTTTTAAATTTTTTTTTAATTTTTCATAAATTAAATCCATTTTTTACTTATTCAATTTCGTTGTCTTTTTTAACTACATTTTCGTAATAGTTTTAAATAGCTTGACTCAAGAAGGAGCCCAGCATATGTTTATAAGGCTGGTAAATGGCCAATTTGTATCCGTTGTTTTCCCCTTCATCTTCCAAGTAGTCTTCGTCGTCCTCCTCATTCTCATTTTTCATTTAAAATCGATTTGTGAAAAAGTACAGCGACATTTCTCCAGCCAAAAACACTTCGAATTCTTTGAATACTGCTTCTTATTCAGAGTCGGTAAAAAAACTCGAAGCGGGCGTATCTTTTAGTTTTTTCCGTACTTCAACTACGAAATCGCTCCATTTGCTGAAATAGGGGAACCTATCACTTGGGTCCCCTTGACTGAAGTTGCCATCTTTTTTGACACTTTGCAAAATAACCGAAATCACTTTGAAGGCGAGGTCTTTTTCTTCTAAATTGAACATTTTCTTCGCCTCTACAGACCCAGCCATTTGCTACAAAATTCGCCCCAAATTTTAATTTCCCTTCAAGTAGTTGTCACAAATTTTCAAAATCGTCTCCTTTTGCGCCAACTACTCTTTGTACACTCTCATGTTTTCAAAAAAGTGTGAAACTCGCTGAATTCGATTTAAGAAAACTGCGGCAAATGCTGTTCCGAATTGATTAAATCTTCAAAAATCGCCCAAATTTTTTAAAAAACCACATTTTTATTCGTGATTCCTAGAATCCCACTTTTTATAATAAAATTTGTAAAAAAAAATAAAAAAATAAGAAATATACTAACTACCCGTCCTGGTCGCTTCCAACGCCGAGGAAATCGGGGCTGATTCCCGCTATGAAGACCAGAGATTTCAAAATATCAACTTTCCTATCTAATTCTACAGCAAAGTACCTTTCGCACACCATGACCATAACATCTACCAAAAGTTGCAGCGCCTTCTCATGGTCTTGAACGACTTTTTCACTGTTGTCCATCCGCACCAAGTTGTAGGATAATTCTTGCAAAAAAATCAGCAAATTAGGGAGCAGGTTCAGGTATCCGGTGAATTCTTTTCGTGACAAGGTTTCGAATTCTTCCTCCAGTCTCTATTTCATTTCCTCCAACACACTCACCTCCACGCTTATGTCCATATCAGTTGAAAACTCCTCGCTTATGTCTTCTAAAATGTCAGTATTTGAAAGCAACTCCATTATTTCGTTTCTGTACTCCGATAGAGGAAACTGTCTTAGTCCTATTCATTGGTAAACATTTTTATTATTAACAAAATAATTTTATTTAAAAAATGAAATAACCTAGAGCGTATCGCCATTCCGCCAAAGTGTGCATTTTATTATCTTTTCTTGTAAGTCTGATTCCCGAGGCTCTTAATGTAAAGCAAGCAAACATGCATAAAAAGCACAGTGCTCTCTGCTTCAAAACCTATTTTCGTAATTTTTATAATTTTATTTTTACATTTTTAAAAAAAAGCAAATAATTTTATAGCATTTCTTATAAAAAATTACTGAGAAATTCTTGGCGACTCTAAGTGTAAAGAGTGTTTATAAAAATTCAGGATCTATTTCATTGAATGATGTCTGTTCTTGGGTAAAAAACTGTGGCGACTATTATCCCTACCCATTACTATTGCATCCCATGTGTTTTTAAAATAAATTTTTCGAAATAATATATGCATGACAACTGTCTCCGAACTCTTTTTTTATGCTAGAAATGTTTAACTAAAAATATTGGGTTTGCAACTTGCAGCAATCACTTGGCATATCCATATTTTCCGGACGATTAGCCCCCGTATCTTTATAGAATTTATCAGTTTTAAACAACTCCACAGCATGCGTGTAATTTGTTCTCATTCTTAAAAAAAAAATATAAAAATTGCATATTAAATCAAAAATGTATCGATATATCTTACTTATTCAAAAAAATTCGGAAAATTAACTTAAAAGCATGTATGCCCTCCTGCTTCCCTAAAACGTCGACTAATTTTCTTACAAAAAATACTTGCAATCTGAGTATCTATTATCCCACTTGTCTTATCGCAAAACCATGGACAAAATTATGAAAACCAAATAGTTAACCTCTAAATTATCTGCGTACAAAAAGAGCTCAGAAAAACAATTTAAATCCTTAAAAGTAACCGTTATTGTGTTAAAATCAAGATAAGTTGTTTGCCATGCATGCAACAATAAACTGGAAATGGGCTTCAAATATTGTAAACATGAATTTTCTAATTTTTCGACTTGTTTGTATGATTCTCCTCCATTCCAATTTTTTATTAAAATGTTCTTTATAGCATCCACTTTTTTCTGCAGTTTCAAATACAAAAAATTCAAAAGACTGTTGAATTCAACAATGTTTGAGAATTTTCTCTGGTAAAGTCCCCCTTTTGTTGTAAAATTTTGAACTAAATTTTGCAACAAGTCTTCATCTATTTCTTTGTTTGCATCTTATTATAGCAAATCCGTTCTTAATAAATATTCCTATTTATATAAATAAAATATATGTCAACAAATTTTTATTAGTAAATGTTTTTCGAATGATAAAACGGGAAAATAAAATAATTTTTATATAATTTTTAATTTTCATGAAATTTGTATTTTTTATTAATTTTTTTTTATAAAAAATAAATAGTTCTTATTATTTTCTTTCTTTCTTTCTTTCTTTCTAATAATTTTTATTGTGGATAATAAATTTTATGATATTATATATGGAAACTAAAAATTCAAATTGTAAATGAAATAAAAGAGTTCGCATTTAATTACACTCTGGTGATATACTCCAGCACAATCAAAAATTCGGGCAAAATTTTTATTTAAATTCATTTTGTATTAACTAAGAAATTTCAAGATTTTTTTGTTTCTATCTCTTATAATTAGTGTGATTCTTTTTAGTTTTTATATAAGAATAATTTAATTCCTTACTTTCTTTTGCAAATCAATATCATATTATAAATTGATTTATAGCAAAAATTATTAATAATAAATCGTTTTATAGAAATCTAATATTATCTTACATATTTTATAATTATCATTAAAATACTATCTTAGCTTATAATAAAATTAACTGGTAAAAAGATATTCATAATGAATTATTTTTGATATATATATATACATATATTTTATTTTATAGGTTTATTTAAATGTTAATATTATAAAAATTTAATATAATTATAATATAACTTTGAAATAATTATTTATTTATATATATATGTGTTCTATAATCTTTTATTTATTTATATGAATCTGCTAAATTCTGAATTTAAAACATAGATTTTACTTTTATATAAATAGCCAATTAAAAAAAAAAAATATATTATAAAAATACTAACTTGTTACTTAATATTTTAATTAATATTATTAATATTTAATTATTTATACTTTATATATTAATATAAGAATTATAATTGATTGGGTAATAGTTAGTTTTGCATAAAAATTTTCGTATTAATAATTATCAAATATACAAAAAACAATTTAGAAAAAAAATATCGATAACAAATTTTACAAATTTAATATTTAATATAGATATAATAATTTTCAATGAATTAAAAACAACAAGAAACAGAATAAAAAAGCCAATCTAAACTATCTAGACAATACACTTTTTATTTTTCTTCGGCTTAATTTAAAAATGCTGAAAATTGGAATAATGCAATAAAAAAAATAGGAACTTTTGACACAGTCGAAAGCTTTTGGGCCTATTACTAACATATGGCTAGACCAAATAATATTCCTGAAGGGTCATAATTTTATTTATTTGCAGAGGATATAAGACCCGAGTGGGAACACGAGGCCAATAAGAACGGAGGGAGATTTTTCTTGAGAATAAAACCCACATACTCAAACAAAATTTGGGAAGATCTGGTTTTAGGACTTATCGGTATTATATATAATTTTATGATAAGTTTTTTATTATATAACTATTTCTCATATAAATCATTTAATTTAAATATTTTTAGGTGGATAATGTGTTGAAAACGATAAATTATGTGGTTTAAGTTTGAGTTCGAAAAATAACTTTATTACAATTTGTTTATGGATAAAAGACTTACAAAATAATTAATAAAAGTAGACATTAATTAAATCTTGGATTTGTGAAACAATAGGCGTAAGTGATAGTGTTTAAATTGATTATGGAGACCACCCTAACTAATCAACCACCAAAGCTACAAATAATAAAAATGAAGAAGCTGATGTAGAACAATAAAAAACTAATAGGAAAATAATTCTAAATTATTAGAAAAAAGAAAATGATTTAATTTTTATAAATTAATTAAATTAATCAATTTTTCTTACCCGTGATAAAATATTGTAAATCTAGTATATTTTTTATTATTATTACTATTTGGTTAAACTTATAAAACCTATAATTAACAGATCATTTTATTATTATTATCTATTAATGGCTATTTTTTTGATCAATTTTTTTTTTACTTGAAAAGTAATTAAGCAAAATTTAGGGAATTGGATGAGCTGAAATTTCAAAATCAAATTATTAAAATTGTATTATCGGTTTATTTTGTTAAAACTAATGTTATAAAATTATTATTTATTTAATGTAAGAATTAATATTTTCAATAATATACAAACTGTTTAAAAATAAAAAATTATAATATATTTCATTGATTCCTTCAAATATTATCATTCTAAAAAGTGTAAATCTTTTCTTCTTCATCAGAATTATCTCTTTATTCTAAAAATTTATTGGTATTTGATTGGCTTTCCTTTCTAGTACTTTTTCTTTGTGTTTTATTAGGACTATTCAGTTGAGTTTTGAGAGTGCTTTTTCTATTAGAAATAATGATTTATTTCTAATTTGAATCAAAGAACACATCTGACTCACCCTTATTGTATCTACTTGTGAATTCTTCACTTTCATCTGACTTGAGTTATAGATTTTGGTTCAATAAATTAAGTTTATTCTTAGCATTTTTTTTGGCCTTATTGCTCTATTCACTTAAAATACTACTTTTTTTCAAGGGAATAACTTCTCTTTTGGACTCAGTAATTTCCTTTTAAATGTCGACATCTAAAAAAAAAAAAAAAAAAATTAATTAATTAATTAATTAATTACAATTTTTATTCTATTTTTTACCAAATTAAAATTCTTGTTTTTTC
Source organism: Miamiensis avidus (assembly GCA_037039885.1). Lineage (NCBI taxonomy): Eukaryota > Ciliophora > Oligohymenophorea > Philasterida > Glauconematidae > Miamiensis > Miamiensis avidus. The sequence goes on from JAWVGU010000102.1 coordinate 29,666, forward strand.
ATAGATTTCCTTGAAGATCCTTCAAATTTACTTTTCTTTTTGACAACTTCCTTATTGTTTGGATTATTATTCTGAGTCATATTTCTGCTTTGGCCCAATGGTAAGTCCTCTACATTTTTAAACATAATATTTTGATCAACTCCCGTGCTATTGTTTTCATTGCCACGTTTGGAGGGAGAAACAATTTATTCAATAGAATTCCTGCTAGAGTCTTTACCTGATCCTCTTTATCGACTGCATATTTAATTAATTTAAATTTCTAAAAAACAAGTAGTATATATAGTTTAAAAAATTACTTAGAACGAACAGATTATTATTATAAATGTATTGAGTTTGATGCATTTCTGGTGAAATTTCCATTCAAGCCCGACCGGTCTTGCAATTTGCTAGAAGGGCCTCTTGAAATTGAAAACTTTTGAGTTTTCGACGGAACAGCTTCTTCTCCCCTTCTTTTAAAGAAAGAATTGCGCTGAGAATCGTTTCTTTCTGTGTCTATAATATCCTGAGACCTGAAATATTTTTTCACACCTTCATTGAAGCGTATTCTTTCAAAATTGTTGTGGGGCAAATAAACCGTCCAGTTTTTCATTTTGTCAAAATTGTTGTAAATATAGATTTTCTATTCTTCCTATTCCTGTTCTTAGATTTCCTATTCATGTGGATTAAAACTATGCTTAGCTACCTATGAGGATAGATTTCCCAACCCAGGGTGAAGGGGAATTTAGTTATATTACAGCTGCTACATGTCTTTAATATTATTAGCACTGCTATTGTTTTGCTGTTTAATCAAAGAAGAAGATGAGGGAAATTGTCTCGATCCCCCTCCTCCTATATTACTTTTAACTCTTTTGTTCCTTTATTTTATGGCAACTTGCGTGCTTTTAGAAAGGTCAGCTATATGAAAACTAGAAGCCATATATTAGTCCTCTTCTGAAACTATGGAATTCCTCTTAATACTAAGCAAATTGGGACTTAATTTTCCCATTTAAGTGATCGCATTTCTCTTATTATTATTATTGTTGTTGTTGTTATTGCTCATAAGTATATTGTGTTGACTTGGTACCAATCGAGGAGAGCTTCCAGCAGGAATATTATCCTCCTGAATTTGATCTGCCAAATCCGAAAACTATGCAATTCTTGAAATAATTGAAGTTCTTCTTTGTGTGCCATTTCTAGGGGATTTTCTACTGAATTCAAACGGATTTTTCATTGATTGTTCTGCCTCTTGTTCAATTGATTCTTCTTGAATTTTAGCCAAAGACATTAGTCCGACGTCGTCAGATATTTGGTTAGAAGAATTTGTAAAATAGTTTTAGTTGATGTATTGGTTCCTTAAACTTCCTCTACGTCCAACGCTGCTTTACATTAATTCCAATTATAATTTTTGAACTGCTACCTATAAACAATAAACAATAAATAAATTAGATTTAAAAAACATTTGGAGTTATTTTTTTTACTGTTAATTCATTCTCATTTTCAAATATTTCTTCTACTCCATATCGAATTTCTTCCATGTCAATCAATGATAAATGCGATCTATATTGTTTTCTATCGAATTCTACTCTGTTTATTTACAAGTTAAAATGATTGTAATCATAAATTAGTTCCTTAACATTTATATTTAGGTTTGTGGTAGGACACTTTATGGAATAGTGGCCTTATTTATGACATAAATAGCATCTAAATTCATTAAAAATTGAATAAGTTTCCATTCGCATTTAGTCTTAAATCATTAAAAATTTTCGTAATCAAGTCTTTCCTTTTCCAAATTTTTAAAAATTTGTTCCTATCGATGGATATAATCGTAGACGCTTCTTAAGATTTCACACCCTCTACTCGAGGTTGCCCCGTAAAAAATTCTAAATTTCCGAACACACCATTCTATTTTATTTTTTCTACCGCAAAATGCTTACCTTCATTATCTATATGAAAATTTCAACCGATCCCTTTAGTACTACGAAAATCGATAGATCTTGTATAGTATCTCCCTTTTAAGATTATTTATATATGGTTTCTCCTAAAATTAATATATTTATTAATTAAATAAGTAAATAATAAAGTTAAATTAAGAAAGAAAAAAATTTTTGTTTTGTTTTACCCGGAGAATAAGTTTCTTCCTTTATAATAAGCATCGTTTGTTTAAGAGTTTCTTAGGAAAAATTTTTATAAATCATTGGGAACATCTCTACATGTTTTTTATTGATGAAATACATGATTTCATTTCTTAATTAGTCAGATAATCTATCAAGTACCATTTCCTCTTCTTCTTTGTTTCTTTCCCTTTCTTGTTTATGTAAATACTCCAAATATAGAGAAATTCTTTCTCTGGTTGGCTGAGGAATCTGTCTTTTTTTCATAAATCTGTTTGTGATTTCTCTTTCAAGTTTAGATTTTTTGCTCTTTCTTTCTAAGTTTTCTAGAATCATTCCTATAGTATTTAATACGTAACCAAATATTCCTGTCATTGCCATTATCGAAACTTTCAATATAAATTGTATTAATAACTATGTTTAATATATAAATAATTGAAATATTATCATACTAACAGAATAGAGTGTATCTGTTCTTGTCGTTGGCTCATATAAATTGTTGGATACCATTGTTTAAAATGACCAATAAACAGCGTGTAGGTAAGTATCTAGCCAACTTTAATCAAAGTACCCCTAACAAATTTATTATTTTATAGTATTTTTTTATTAATTTACTTTAATAAGTGTCATTACTCTAGCTTAGACCCAAGTATTGTTTTCCCCCCACCATTCAATTTGTAAAAGAGCAACTCCCTAAATAAAAAAAAAATAATATTTTATATTGATGTATTCTTAAAAATTTATTATTATTTCAATACATAATAAAATAAAGCCACTATGTGAGCTAAAATAGTCAATTAAACGCACAGTTATATCAAGGGCCACCATGCAGCAGCCTAAAATAGCAAAATATGTTTTATATTACTAAATAAATTTGGTTAAATTGAAGTAAATATTTACAAATTCATTTTCTGTTATGGTCCTTTCAAGTCTGTGAAAGACATTTAACAAGCTGTAACATTTAAGAAATATTAAAAATTCTAAACAATATGACATCATTACTAATGTATAGCTTGATTTACTTGTAACTTAATAATTAAATAATAGTGGTATTTAGGCCAAAAAATCTGTTATAAATTAGCTCTAAAAATAAAATAAAATGCTTTTATTTACTTATATTATATTGTATAGTATTATACTGTGAATATTTTTCACAGTAATATCTATAAAATAGTTGTTTTTTAATACCTTTAAATATTTTATAGCTATTTTTTTCCTATCACTTATAATAATCCCTCTCTCATAATAACCTAGAATAAATAATTTTAGCTTAGTTTAATTTTAATTTTAATAATTTAGTATAATATATATTCAACTAATTCTATATTAATAATAAGTTAATATTTCTTTCTTTCTAATTAATTAATTTTTTTTATTTTTTATGAAATAAACTTATCATAAAAAATTTCTAATCAGTTATTATAACTAAAATAACTTATATACACAATATAGAAATATAAAATTATTCTGTATCTAATAATATACCTGTATGGAGACTTAAGAACATATCAAAAATGAAAGAAAAATTAATAACCATCATAATTTCCTAATTTACCAAATCAATAGAAGCTCTAATATTATTTATAAAAAAAATAGTTTAACGCTTGTGAAAAACATTCTGTATAAAACCAAGCAACTTTGCCAACAATCTGATAAAATTTTAAAAGTCTAATTTGGCTATATAATAGGAACTATGGTTATTATATATAAAAAGCATCTGTAATAACATTATTTATGTAAATATTCATATTTCTTTTGTCTTAGGTCTTTTTCTTTATCGACATATTCGTAAGTTATATCCCCAATTCTGTTCAGCTAATTTTCAGATAGTTATCTAACACTGTTAGCTCCATAATATATATTTTTTATTATTTTTATAAACTGCTAAACAAAATTTAACACGTGAACAACTCTTATAAAGCTCCAAACAAATTTTTTTCTGTCTTTATATACACGAGGAATTTCCTAGTTTAACTTTTAGGACGGGGATAACAAATTATCTCCCACATCTAGCTAAAGAGGTATTCGCTTTGAAATTATATAAAAGTTATGGTCTATTAATTAATTATTTTTTTATTTTATATATTGTTCAACTCACTAAAATATATATCTTTGAATGGATTTATTATAATCGAAATTGATAATATTATTTGAATCACATTAATTATAATTGGATATTTAAAAATTAAAATTATTTATACATTTGTTTAGTTATTTATTATCATATTTCATATAAGTATTTTTTAGTCTTGGATTTATTTATAATAAAAATTTTACAATTAATTCGTGCTTTAATAGTTCTAAATATGAATTTATGAATATAATTATCGTTAATTCAAAAAAGAAATATTACTAATGATACTTTACATATATATTTTTTAATTAAGTCTTTTATAAAAAATATTGGAATTTATTATTATATTTTTACTTCACTACTACTATTTTTAAAACCCATATTTTTCTAAACTTATTGTTAAGATGAATCCAAAACTAACTACAATTTATTTTTCTTTGATCCATTCATTTTAGGAGTAGAAGACTTTGAAGATATGCTTTTTCTGCATCTAAAATCTCCTTCTTAATCAAAATTAATATCATTATCTGACCCTAGTTATTTTAGTTCGAGTTAATGAAAATACTACTGTGGTTATGCGCTAAGAGAAAAAGAATCATTCCAATTATTCACGTAATCTTAAGATTTTGGATTCTTCAAAGATTTGCTTTTGTTTTATTATACGAAATCAATTTGCGAACTATTCCTACTTGAATTAAAAGGGCTTTAACTGGGAGTTACCCCTTTTATGACACTTTAATTTTTCATTATTTTAATCAATGTTATGGAATTTTTTTTTTTCTTTTTGATAAAAGCTTTTTAATATATAAGCATAATAATAAATAAAAATTTATCAAGAAGTATTGAAAAGTGAATAAAAACTATGGTTCAATCTCACTACTTTAATATATTAATTACAAATTTTATAATTTTTTCTTCATATGAACAAACTAAAATGTAATGAAAGTATTTGATTTAGTATTAATCTCACTATAAATGAAATTTAACTACCAATTTGATTTTTCATTTATTAAATATGTATGCTGGACTTGTTACGAGCTTATATTCTAATATTGTTATAATAAATTAACTAAAAATAATATTTGTTTTCCTATTTATATATTCTATATAAAAAAAATATATCAATTAGGGAAATTATTTAATACAATTTTATTACAAATAATTTTTATAAGTAGATAAATATGTTGAATTATCCATTAATTAAAAAAATGTAGGAATTATCCTATATATAATTTATATATATATATTCATTAAATAATATATATCAATTAAACCAATAGCAATATGTTTAAACTAAATATTCTATGCATAATTATTGATATTGATTGATATCTTGATCATTTAAATTCATGCAGGAGATGGTAAAGGTATCAGAGTTAATGAAAAATTATATTTTCATTAGAATTTTACATTAGAGAAATTCAAACTCAAGTTGTTAGATAAGTATTTTATCTTCCTGTTCTTCTGATTCTTAATTTTAACATAAATTCAATAATTCATAGTAAGATAGTCCGTATATCAGTTTAATAAAATTTTTATTCTTATGCATTATTTATAACATTAATTTATTTTATATTTTTATATTTTTAATTTCAAACAGCCTGGTTTGATTATTCTTCAATATATTATCCCATATTTAAATTAAGTTTTATTAATTGGCAGATACATTTTATTACCAATTATATTATTATTTATCGTCCATGCTTGTAATTAATTAGGTATCTGAGTTATTTTCAAAATAATGGGTAATAAAAACTGGGACAATATAATATGTTGTATATTATTTATTTTAGACGAAATAATTTACATCAATTTTTATATAATTTCCAAAAGGAATTGCGTCAAAATTCATTAAAAGTTCTTATTAAATTGTGTTATTTTATTCAAGGTCAGAGGTAATATTTTATGGCTTCACAAATAAGTTAACTTCATTTCCCACAGAATAATTAATGAATAAATTATAAATTTTATGAATTGATGAAGTATTAGTTGCAATTATTGTAGTTTTAATATAATTGGATCTTTTTCCATTTATTATATGAATTCCTTAACTAAATTACAATTTTAAAAAGTCATTTTAATTATATGCAGCAGAGGTAGCGTTATCATTGGTCATTTAAAAAGGTGATTACATATATTATAGTTTTTACACCTATTATAGGCAGTATAGTTTGTAGTGGTTTCTTTAATGTTCTGAACTAAAAATATTATCATGTTAATCAAATAGCTGATTATTATACTTTAACTAGATTTCACTAATAGAATCGCTATTATTAATAGACACTTGCCCATCTTTTAATTACTTACCTTTTTATTATTTTTGGATCTATTTAGAGTCATTCATTGGTGAATTTTCATTGCTGTATTATAGTGTAAACATAGTTTACTTATTATTAGAATTATTATTATTAAAAATATTGTGAGTATCTTCTAAAACATTTGGAGTTCTTTGTTTTTCTGCATTTTTATTATCACTTTGTAGACCAAATTTTTGAGTGGATATAAAATGAGTGGTGTCATCAAAATTATCATCTATTTTCCGCATTCTCGCCTTTTAATATAATTTTCAATTAATTATTTGATACAATATAAAATATAATTAATATTACTTAATCAATGCTGAATCGCATAGGAGATGCTGGAATAATTGAAGAAATATCTATTTAAGAAGGAGATAGTTGTTGCCCTTTAACTCCACTTGACTCATGATTTTTATCATCGAATATTCTATTTTTTGGTTTAACCTTCAAAAATAAATTTTCAATTTCCTTTGGTTCCTGATTAGATTAAGTGTTTTTTTAATTGATTTGGGTTTGATAATTAGATATTCCATTATGTTTATTAGCTGGAGTTGTCACTGGTCCTTATAATATGAATCGGTTTTTTCGTATTGAAGATGGTCTTGGAATCTCGCATTTTTTATAAGTACTATTCTTTAAATCATTTAAAATTTTTTGTTCTGTGTCATAGTTGCTTTAGCTTTGGTAATTGACTTATTAATTTTAATATTTATTTTAAGAAAAATATCGTTATTCAGTATTTTCATTAACAGAAATGTTGATTAAATATGAATCATTTAAGGAAGGTCTATTTTTTGCTAGCTTTTCCATGGATAAAGATCTGTTTTAATTTTCTAATATAACTTGTTTACTTCTTAGTTCATTATATTGTTTTTCTATTTTTTCATACTCAACTATATTTTATTATAGAAGTACAATTTACTGGTTTTTTGTATTTTAACTTTCTTATAGGGTTTAAATTACTCTTTTTTGCTATTCCGATTAACTATTATACAAATTCAAATATAATTTATTAATAATTAATAATATATACTAATTACAAATTAGATTGTGCTATCAAATTTTTAAGTTTTTAAATCTCAAGCTAATATTTAATGTTGCTATCTTCTTTAATAATATTTTAATTCTAGTTTTCTTCAATTTTATTAATCGTATCTTTAGAAATAAAAACTTACCCCTTAGCTTTAATAAAATATAATAACAATAATATAAAAAATTTTTTATTTCTATTTACATAACGGATTAGTATCACTTTTTTCTAAATTATTGTTTGTGTTTACGTAGTTTGATTCTATGTTATTATTACTTCCTTCTGAATTCAGGGTATATTATTCATCAATACCATGATAAGAACCTTCAATTTTTTATCATTTTCTTTAGATTTGTTTTAGATCTGTGATTCATTTTCAGAATTTTCCTAATCTTATTCTTCAATTTCATTTGGGACAATATTCAATTTTTCTTTTAAACGATTAATTTCAGCTATATATTTTTCTTATTTTTCTTGCTATTTTATTTTTATGTTCTCGTTTTCCTTTTATAATTATTCTATTTATTCATTTTAAAGTTAAAACTTAAATAAATATCTCTATTCAAGTTCTTCCAGTTCCAATTCCCCGTTCTTCTTACTTAATTCGTATTAAGCTTCTTATTCTTTGTAAGCTATTATCAATTTTTCTTATAATTCTTGTTCTTATTACATTTTATTTATATAAGCTCTTAGTTATTCGTTTTCTTAGTTAAACTATTCTATAATACTATTTTTATCTTCTAATTATTTTTTATAATAAGCCTTTTAAGCTTACAATTCATCTTACTATTCATTTCCATTACCATATTTATTGCTAAAATAAAAATGATAAAATAATATATCAAGACTTAAATCCTCAAAATTTATATATATATATGAATAGTTACAATTTTATAACAGAAGGTATTCTTTTTTCTTCAATTTATTAAACCACAACTTAACTATTTCTTCTTGAATAACTCCTTCTTGAAGAATTCATAATTTTTGATTATTCCTAATTGTTTTCAGATTATTTCATTTCTAATTACCCATTATTTGATTCAATTATGTCTTTAAAACTAGCTCTTCTTTAGTTTTCTTACTTTGATTTTTCTATATTCTACTATAAAGGATATAATTCTTGATTGGAGTATACAGTTTGTGCATAATTAGTATTTTGATATTAAGAAATCCTTTATGATTCTATTGTTTCTACTCCATTTTATTTAAGTTCTTAGGTACCTTGATTTGCAGAAACAATAGATCGATGAGAGTTTAATCTGGATCTTTAGGATCTCTTTGACTATTAAGGTTGAATATCACATTTAGAAATAGGCTATGCTGTTTCACAATATAAACTTTCTTAATTGTTTTATTATTTTTTTAAAAGTGAAGATCTTCTTAGCTGACTAGCATTTGATTTCTTACTTCTTTGGCTTTCTTATTATTTGATTTCTTATGCCGAATTTCGCTATGATGATTAATTTTGGAGGTTACTCATCTTTTAAATGAAGTTTTCTGATGATTAAATTTTTGATTTGCTTTCTTCACTAGTTTCCTCTTTTATTTAATTTAGAGAACCCGACTAAGATTTAGCTGAATTGTTTATTTAACCTTTTTTTTAAGTTTTAAAAAGTATAATGCTTGATTTATATATTAGTATAACAAATATTAAATAAATACTTTTTTAATTTTTTTCTAGCTTCTAAAATTCTTCATACAAGTTCTTAAACTATTTACTATAATTTTAGTATTTTTCTATATATTGTTGCTAATCTATATTGTCAAAATCTTTATATGTATCGATTAAAGACTGTAAATTTTCCTAAACTTTAAAAATAAGATCAATTTGTGCAGGAGATCCAAGTATTTGCAAATTATCATTTGCAAGTTCACTTATAACATCATAAATAGCTTGTAATTCTTATTTATGTTCTTCAATTATTTATTTATCTAAACCTTTTTTCTTTGCAAGCATATCTTAAATAATTTAATCTTCTTCAACTAAATTTTCAAGTTCATTTCTTAATGAAACTCTACATTACGAATCAGTTTATTCTTCGTTTTCTTCTTTGTTGAACTATTTTAAAATGAGGGATTTAAAAATTATTATATACAAATAAATATTACTTAAATTAGAGGCTTTGCTATCTCATCTTCCTTGTAAAATTTATAAGATGATGGCAGGGATACACCTAATTTTATTAATTCTTCGGCAGCAATTATAAAATTGCTTTTTTAATTTTATTTTGATAATGTTGGATACCATATTTTCCATATGTTGATACTTTCTATTGCAAAAACGTAAATAGTATTTTCTATTTTTTGTATTTCAGTTCTATCTGTATTTTTTAATATAGAATTCATGTCTACAGATGAATTTTTTATTAAATTAGTTATAATTTAAGGCAATTTTTCCGAGCATTCTTCAACAAATTATAATTCTTTTGTTTAAAGGCACTCTTTAGCTAATTTTAAGGCATATAATACAGACATTTTCCCCTATTCGTCTTGATAGGTATTTTTCTTTAGCAATATGGATTTTATATTATCAATCAATTATACTATATATTCAGATTTTTATTGTCCAGTTTCTAATGTTATTTTAAGTCTAACATCACTAGACAGGTTTTTGTAATTTTACTTTGTAAGTTTTTATTCAAATTCCTATAATATCATTACTATTTTTCTAAACTATCAGGTTGCTTTGTAATTAAGTAATATTTTATTAATATTTAAGTAATGTATACAAAATACGAATAGTAAAATTTTAATTGTGTTAGAAATAATAATTAACTGAAAATTTGAACATTATTAAATATTATAATTGTTAATTATATATAAGGTGATATATATAAGGTGGTAAATTAAATTATAATTATATTTTTATTAAATTATTAAAAATAAATTATATATTAGCTATTAAATGTAATGTGCTATTAGAAATAAAAAATTTACTTTATAATTTCTAAATATTAAATTCATGACTAATCAGAAAATATCATATTTTTTAATGATTCAACCATATATACTATATTCTACTAATTAAAAAAAATTTTTTTTGTTTTTATTAAACAAATAGTTTATATATTAGTAGATGATAATAATAGTGTAATTATTTTATATTTTTATAATTAAATAAAAATTCATTTCTAGTTTTCTTTTTCATCACCTTCATCATCACTACCTATTATTTCTCCTATATCAGCTTATTTGTTTAAGTATGAATATTCATCATCTTAATATTAAATCAATATATCATGTTTGTGGGGAACTGTATTTCCAAATCTAAAAAAATAAAGAGAATTTATAAAAAAATATTAATTAAATAATGTCGTATTTGTTACCTATCATATGCAGTTGGCTTTGATCTTGTTAAGAGATTTTACATAATCGGTACAGCAAATGCCAGATAAGGGAAAGATAAAATTCCATACACAATTTTACCGAAAAAAAGATAAGGAGTACTGTCAGTCCAAGATAGATCTATAGGTTAATTTTTAAATGTGAGTATAAAAATTGCAGTAGCAGCTCCAAATGTAAAAATATCCCATATGAGCATTATCTACAAAATCCCTCCTACAAAAGAATTTTAAAATTTAAATATAAGAAAATAAAATATTTTAATAAATATTATAATACCTCTTTGACAATTAACTTTACACATAGTAGCTTAGTCTTAAATTTCTTTTAAAGTAATTTTGGCATCTGTGTCTCTTTCATATTTAAATTTGGGCTTTCCTTTCTTATGAGAGCATGGTAAAACTAAATAGGCACACCATAGTAAAATAACTTATAGGCAATAAACAATAGTATCATAATAAAAGTTCATATTTGATCCTGGTCCTTCATCAATACATTTAGTTGCTTTAAAAAATATTTTAATTACAAAAATAAATAATATTGTTTAAATTGTTTTTTTATATTTTTATTACCTATACTTTCTTATTCACCTTTACTAGCGTTAGAAGCACAAGCGAAATATAACACATAACCTATAACTCCTTGCATGCATCCTTGAGTAATAAACTGCATTTTTTTAAATCCAAGAATGTAGTTCACTAATTAGAATTCATCGGACTTATCAATGCAAAGAAAGATAAAAAGATACATGCATGGCTGAACTCCATAGTAACTAAATATTTTTGTAATTATAAAAAATTATAATTTAAAAAAGAGATAATAATTAAATTACGGAAATAATGACAAAATCAAGAAAAACCAATAAAAAGGATTTTTTCTTTGTTTCCACCAGGTTTTATCGTATGGAAGCATTGCATACAAGTACTAAGCTCTAAACCAGATTAAAGGAATAAATAAGCAAAATCTTTTTTTTTAGGTACCTATAATAATGAATTTTTTTTAATAAATAATTTTCTTATATTCTAAAATAGAAAAAAAAGTCTACTTCTTAATAAGGATGCTAAGTGGACATTTTTAATCTAAATCTGGCTTCATCTACTAAATCAGGCCAATTTTAATCTATAATTTCATCGACCCATTTCTTTTCACATATGAACATATCGGGATCCTTTGTGTAGTAAAAATAAATTTAATTTAATTTTATTTAATTTAATAATAATACTAAAAATGGAAGTCTATTTTTAGATTATGAATAGTACTCTACACATAACTATATAAAATTTGTACTTTAATAGCATCTTTAGCATGAGGCCTCAGTCGTTCCAATGCTGCAACTACAGCATCTTCTATTTTCTAGTGTACCCATGCATTAATTTTTTCTCTGAAAGGTTTCAGTGCTAGCTTTGATGCTTTATTTAATTTATTTTTTACTTCAATGGCTTTAGATACATTTTCATCAAATTTCAACTTTGCAGTATCTTTTATATTTTAGAAACTATATTTATTTTTTTCTTCTATCTTGGTTGTATCCTATGAAGCTGGTTCTTATAGTTCTTTACCATTTTCTTAGTCAGAACTCCCAGGAACTATTTTTTTAGTTTATCAAACATTTGTTTCTTTGATTTTTATTAACTATAAATTATTGCGTTATATTTTTTAATATTACCTTTAAATAAAGCTATTCCATTACTAAGTATAATTAATCATTTTATCATTTAATTTTATTAGTAAAATATATATGTGAGAAAAGTAAAATTATGCTATTAAATACCCTTAAATAATTGTAGAAAAATATAATAATAGTAAAACTAATTATTAATAAACTTGATTTTCACTTTCATTGTATTTTTAAATTATTTTTTTATAAAATCATATAAAAAATGAAATTTTTTATTAATTTGCTATGTTTGAAGAATTTTTAATATAGGTGCTTTCATTTTAATAAAATCTAATTATAGTCATTTGATATTAATAGCATAATTATTAATTTCAAAATATATTTTTGTAATAAAATTAATTACTAAATTATTTCTTTAAAAAATATATTTTATAATTAATGATAGCTTTATTTTTTAAGTAAGAGTTTTTATTTATTTTAGAAAATTTAAATTCTATTATTTATTATGAAAATACTAAATATCATAATTTTATTAAGTTAGTTGTAAAAGTTACATTTTAACATATAATATGTTAATTAACCAATATTTCAAAATTTCTTTATTTATATATAAATATATTAATTAATCTTATAATTTATTAAGAATTATTAATTTAAGCATATTTCTACATTTTTATATAAAATAATCTGATTAATATTTAATATATTTATATAATTATAAAATGAATGGATTTATAATAGATATGAAGTAACAGTGTAAACTTTAGTAATGTTTATTATTTATATACCCCATATAAATAAATATTAACTAATATATATTTAATTCGTTATATTTCTATATAACTATTCATTCAATTTTCATCTACCGAGTAATGTAATCTTTTATATTTCTAGTTTATATTATAATAGGTAAAGGTATAATGGCGAGCATTTACGAAGATCTCCTTAGCTAAATTTTAAAAATATATATAACACAAAATATTTTAATAATTTATTATATATATTTTATATACCTCTGTTGATAATTTGGATACTATAGGAATCCAAAATATTATATAAACTAGGAAAAGTAAAACTAAAAAGCAAACTAAAAGAGTAATTCTTGTCGTAGTGCTTGTATTTAACTTACTTTAAATGCTATCTTAGAATTTTTTTATTAATTCTTTGAATATAACTCTAAAGTATTTATCAAGCATGATGTTTATTTCTTATGCACGTTTTAAATTTAATATGCTTGCTATTTTGCTTTTCTATATATCTCCTGGAAAAACCTCTTTATAACTATCAGGTTCTGGGAATGTTAGTAATGGATTTGCTTATAATTCTTTATATAAAGTTATCATATATCTCATACTTTCAAACATTCTTGTTAAAGCAGGAGCCAAACCCTATAAAATAAAATAGTTTGTATAATATCTAAAATTAAATTTCAAAAATGATAGTTACTTCCTTAAAAATTCCATAGGCAAAATTTGAACATTCACTTTCTGATGCAATATTCAAATCGCTGGCAGTTTTACAGGCATTTACAACCATAGTTTATTTATAAAAATCTTCATATTCAGTGCTATGATATGCAGTATTAAAAGAATGTTCCTATAATTTTTAGTATTTTAATTATAGAAAAATATATTTCAAGCTAAATAAGTTATTATTACTTTTTAAATGTTTGAGTTTATATTGTATATAAGTTCTAAAACCGAATTTATTGCAGTGATAGAAGATGTTTCTTCAATATTAAAATCTTAATTTATAAAAGCCTTTCTTAGTACATTATTTGAAAATACATAATATGGCTAAGCTTAACTAGTTACATTCATTTCTTTTACTAATGCTTTCATATGGTCTTGGATTTAATAAGTAATAAAGTATGTGGCAATAAAATAAGCTAAGGATTAAACAAATTTATTATTATTAATTTTAAATCAATATTAAAATTTCAATTTCATATTAATGCAAATTGTTTACCTTCTAATAATATCAATATAAAGGAGAATTATAAAACAAAATTTCTTTTTTCAACAGAATCATATTTAGATTTTCTAATTTTTTTTCTTCTCCTATATAAAGGCATAATTTAAATTGTATTTCTTTTATTCAAAACATATTTTTACCCTATTCCTATATCTGCTTCCTCTTCATTTTCGAATTCATTTTCATCTTAATCAGATATGTCTTCATCATCTCCTACTTACAAACCTACAAATAATAAAAATTTATTAAATTTATCTATTTTTGTATATAATATAAATTAAAAATACAATTAGAATAGTTTTCTGCTTTAGAAAATAGCAACTTAACTTTATTTATTTATATTTCTAAAAATAATTTGAGCACTTCTTCTTAATTCCTGCTAACACAGAAAAAAATTGGAGAAATAAATAAGAGGAACAAAAGGCAAAGAGAAATTGAAATTATTAAGAAGGTAGAATTCAAACTTGTCTTACCTTAAGAATCATCTAGACTTTTTACATATAAATTAGAAGACTCAATTAATTCTAAAAATTAAAACTATTATATTACAATAATATAAAAATTAAAATAAGTTTACTCTAATAATAGTCATTTAACAGTGCATATTCTACATAATATAAATCTTAGTTCTTATCATGGAATTAGTTTACGTTTTGAGAAGTTAGTATAAAAGATTTTTCAACAATAGAAGATGTTCCTTAATTTAAATCTACTTTTTATTTTGAAATATCTCCATTGGCCTCTAATATATTTACCTAAAATTGAAAAATTTAATAATTATCTAACAATGCCCTTTTTATTTTATTTATTTAATATTAAAATTACAGTAATTAAATTCTTTGTCATTAAATCTATTTATTTTTATCCAATTCTATCTTTATTTATAAAATTTTGTAATTTTTTTTAAACTGATTCTAATTCCAAAATGCTATCTCCTATTAGCACAATAACAACATAAGTTATATTTTTTTTGATTGAAAAATAATCAGTAAAAAAAAATTATTTACTTATTTATCCTTAGTCGATATTAAGATTAGACGGAGGATCAATTAAAGTTAGATTCATAAGTCTGTAATCATATAATTTAAACAGGATTCTCTATACTTCATCTTATCTGATAGTTGAAAGTTTTATAAGATTATAATCATATTAAATAGTATCAAAATCTTTCGATGATATAAAATAATTAGTAAGGGCAATAATGCCCAATAATAAAAGCATAACGACTCCAGACCAAGAAAATAAAAACAATTATTATTTGTGCTAAGTGTTAGCTTTATCTAAGAAGGTGGCAAATTTTTTCCTTGATTTGAAAATATTGGTCTTGTCATTAATATCAATGTCTCCATTTTTAGGATCTGAAAATTTAATATTTTACATTAATAGCTTACAATAAAGTATGTATCTTTACCAATATCATTTTTATTATGAGTTCTTCTGTAATATCTATTATCATCATCGTCGTCTTCATCATCTTCTTCGGTCATAACAGCTTGTTAAATATCATCTACGTCCATCATACCTCCGTTGAAATAACGCATTGTTCTTATTCCAATACCATAGTTGAAGAATTTTTCTTCTGTTTTCAAATCATTTTCTGCTTCATTTTTTTCGAAATTTTCTTCAACTATGATTTAATCTATATTCAAAACATTCGTTATATCATCTCTTCTTGTATACTCTAAAGAATTTGGAGGCAGTGTAGTTACATTAGGGTCTTTTGACTATTCGGAGAAATTAATGGGAATAATAAATTCTCCTTTAAATGTTGAAGACATTATATCGAATTAGAAAATAAATCTATATTTGTTTTAAAAATAAGAAATGAATATGATTTAAATGTAGGTTATATATATATAAATTACGCAGGATGATTTTAAAGTTGTTTATAGCTAACTATTGATTTCTATTCTATCGAGTCATTATTGTTTTGCAAAGAATTTTTAAAATCAACATCTTCATAAGAGTATTAATCAAATTATTTCTCAGTTCCTTTTATCATTCTCTCTAACCTAATTTAATACCCTCTTACATTCTTAGTTTTTAGTGTTATCTGTTGAACCTATAAATATTTTATAATTTCAGAATAATGCATTTATAGGGGGTAAGATTTACCTAAATATTATAATAATAATTCTAATTTTTTAAACTATCTTTGGTATTATAATCTATTTTAACAGGAAAACCTCCTTTTTATCTATAATCATTTAGATTAGCGAAAAACTCTGGTATTATGTCTGTAATTTTAGTTTTTTTTTATTTATGTATTGCAAAGATAGTCCAAATAAACTCTGACAATCTATATGATATTATAATAAATAAAAATATTAAATCTTTAATATTTTTCATTTACTTGAAGATATATTTTATATTTCTAATGTTTTAGAATCAGCAATCATATGAGCGACTAACTTATAATATTTTTCGTTTTTGATTTAGGCAAAAAATTGTGTTCCTTAAATAAAACTTGGAACATACTAATAGGTTAAAATATAATAAATTTCAAATTATATTTATATAATTTATAATATATTATCAAATTTTACTCTTAGATATATTACAAGAGGAATTATATATCCATGTTTTTATTTCCCAACTATAAATCTATCTTTGTTGAACATATTAGATTCTAATGTATGAAGATACTCTTCCATCAGAGAATCATGTTCTTCTGCAAAAATTAAGGGCATTAAAACGTTTACTTTTCTGTCTAGAATGTAAAATTTAAATTTATTATAAATATTATAATTTTCATATAAAAAATATCTTTACTTATTAATTCTGTTTTACTAAAACCAAAAAGGCATGAACAAGTCATATTTATACCAGATATTCTTCCTAAATTATTCTTTATATTAAAGAAAATATAAATAATTTTAAGAATCCATTTTAGAAACAAAAGTAATATTATCAAATACATCTTCTCCTGATACAGATATCAGACCGGTAGATTCATTTACGAAGTCATTGATGTTATTTATTGCCTTCCCTCTATCTTAGTTAACTAGTTAATTTTACTTCAATTTAATTATAATATCTAATGCTGACTCTCTATCATGCAATACCTCTAGTAAATATTTAGCATATGTTCTCATTAAATTAGGAGAAATATCAATTTTCATTTTTAAAAGTTTTTTCCAATTTTCTTAAAGGATTAAAGATGAAAATTCAAAGAAACTCCAATTTCATAAAGTTTAACCAGATCTAACAACAAAATTATATTCAAAATTTTTATTGTTATTATTTTTATATTTAGTAATTAATTTTATACCTGGAGTATCTTCAATTAATTATGACCAGAATTCTAAATGATTACTTGTTGTTTTTTCTATGTTTTTGTATATTTCTAGTATATGAGAATCAGTACTCATTTCCGTATTGGCTGAAGTTTAGAATAAAAAAAATACAATAAAAAACAATATGATTATTTATATATAGTTATTTTTTTACACTCTGAATTAGCCTAAATATTTTTTCTTGCCTCCATCATTTCTTCTTCTATTAACTTCTTATACCTATATATCATAAATTATTCATCGATGAATGGCTTTTCAATTTCTGCCAAATTAAGTTCTTATAGTGCTTGTTATGTACTCTTCATTTTGTCTAATAAAAATAAGGCATGATTAATTCTCAATTTTATGCAACCTGGAAATCTAGTAAGCGCTAATACGAAAACTCGCTCTATAATATAAATCAAAACTACTTGTTAATCATTAATATCTTTATTTCTCTTATCGGATTTGACTGCTAAACAAAAATGAACAAAAAAAATTTAATTCATATTTACGGATTGATTATTTCATTTTTTATCATTATCTTACTCTTAATAAACCTTTTTATTTTTTTTAATTCATATTTTTCGGAACACAGGGACAATCATATCTTTTGCATATAGTCCTATGATAATCCACGAATGCATCTAAAATGGCTCCTATATTTTTATCCTAGTTATAATAATTTAACATCTATGTTAAATACATTATTTAAAATATAGCCTAGTTTAATGAATCGAATTTATTAGAGTCAACCATTAGTAAATCATATCTATACTCTTTTCTCATTAAAACTACGATAGTAAGGAAAGGTATTCCAAATAGCCATATATCTTTACATAAATTTTATTACATGTGTTAAAATTAAAATAAGAAATTATGTTTATTACATGGAACTCCTTCGAAATCTGTCCCTAACACTATTTAGCCGAAAACTATCATAAGAGTAATCCAAAATAATAAAGCTGATTATACGCTCATGATTTTCGAAAATATATAATGTAGATAATTTGAGCTTTTATTCACATCCAAGAAAATTACCATAGATGACAAAAACATCACAATCAGTGTCAAAACTATAAGTTCTTAATTTAAAAAAGTAAGACAAAGCACAACCAAAGTCTTAAAAATGAGTAACTTTACATCATTTCTTCCACTCACTCTATTAAAGAGTAAATTTGGGAAAATAATTTTTTTACATTATCTAAATATACTCAATTTACTTTATAAATACCACAGACTATCTATATCTTGATTCAAAATAAGTAATAGTTATAACATAGCTGATAGAAACTAATAACTAAAGATAAAAATATATTAAATTAATATGATATATATTTCCGTATTTTAAATAATACAATTGCTCCGAAACCTCCAAAAAACACATGTAGTAGATTCTTTCCAGAATAACACTCTTCATTTTTAAAAATTGTATGATAACTAGTTCCTCCCCTTTCTGGATCGGATTAACATCGAAATACAGATAGAAATAAATCAAAAAGTGGTAAAAAAAGTATAGGATTCAAAATTTCAAAGAAAAATTTCATGAATTTTAATAGTCCATTGAACCCTATTTTCAATAAACAATATTAATAATTATAAAATGTTGTTAATTTTTTCATTTAAATCTGTTTATTACCTTATACTCCATTTTTTACTTTTACACCCAAATATATTATTAGAATTATAATAACTACTAATATAATCATCATAGTATAGAGCATAGTTATTAGTGTGGTATAGCTACCTGAATACTTGTGATAAGGAACAAACATAAAATATCCAAAGAATTTTTCTAATCCCTCTGACCATTAACTAACTTTCCATAACCTATTCAGCTATATAATATTTTAATCGGTTAAGAAAGATATTATTTTATATGGAAACTACTCAAATTTAAAAAACTTATAATAATTATTCTTACATCTCCATAAAAATACCCTTAAAATTATATTTTAAAATTAAATTTAAATTTAATATTTATAATAATAATTATTACAATAGTAGCATTAAAATGACTCAATAATCGAAAAAATTAAATATAAAAAAATCGAATATCCATCCTAATTAATTAAATGATAGAACAGATCAAACACTATACTTTTCACTCCATGAGTTATTTTATCTATTTATGAATTTTCATCTTGTAACATTTTTTATATTATTAATAGAAATGGAATAATGTTTATTATTTTTATTAATTATTTCTTGTGTGGTTAATTATAATGTTAATATTTTAATTTCAAGCAAAATATAATAAATTAGTGAATTATTATAGAAAATTTGAAAAATATAATGTAATTATTTACAAATTAATTAAATAAATAATATTTGGTATATTTTTATAAGTTGTTGTTTTTTGAATTATAAAAATATGTAAATTTATATACAAATGACGATTTCATTTATAATGATAAACGAATTATATATATATTAATTAAATAATATTTTATATTGATATAAGTAGCAAGGAATAAAATAATAGTAATTCACTCAACTTTTATTTATCTAGTTAAATATTCTTTTATATCCCTTGTTTGAACAATTATTTATAAAGGAATTATGGCAAGCATTTTAGTTGTCCTTCTTATCTAATTTATTAAATTCAAATAAATATAATAATTAACTTTATAATTTTTCTTCTTATATTAATAAAATTACTTCTCCATATAAAGTTGCGACTAATGGCATCCAGTAGGCTAAATAAATAAGCAATAATAGAACTAAAAATACAATGAAAATAGTTATTTAAGTAGTTGTGTCAAAGTCTAAGGAACTCTATATACTGCTCATAAACCCTTTTTATAACTCTTTGAATAAATTTCTAAAATAAGAATCTTGCATTTCATTAATTCTTCTAGCTATGTTTAAATTTAAAATACTAATTATTTTATTCTTTTTGTCATCTCCATTAAATATGTTTTTTAAATTTTGTGGTTCTGGAAAGCTTTAAGTATTATCTTACTAAAAATTTTGCTCTAGAGTAATGATATATCTGAGAGATTCAAATTATCTAGTTAAGGCAGCAGAAAGACCCTTTAGAATATATATTTCATCATAAAATATTTAAAATATATATAAAATTATTACTTCAGCTAAAATCCCTTAAGAAAAACTTTTACAATTATCATATACAGTAGCTTATTTATTTTCCAGTTCTTTGCAAGCATCAATTTCCATTACTTTTTCAAAAAAACTTTTATAACTTGAACTATGTTATTGCAGCAATCCAGAATGTTCCTAAAGTCAAATCAAAATATGGAAATATTTATAATAATAATTAGTTAAAAATTACATTTTAAATATTGGCATTTAAGTCATATATTTATTAAATTAAGTAAGGGACTGTGCTGTTCCCAGGCTTATTTAAAATTTAATAAGATTAATCAGCGTAATACTTTCTTAATATATTATTTGCAAATTAATAAAATGGCTATGCTTAACTTGTAACATTCATTTCATCAACCAAATTAGACATATTTTTTGAAGTTTAAACACTCAAAAAATAGTTAGCAATGAAAAATGCTATAATTTTTATTAAAATTATTATTATTTAAAATATAAAAACAAACACTTTGAATTACTTTCTAATCCAATTAAAATTATTAGAAAAATTATGACAAATCTTTTAAAGTCGGTGGATTCAAATTTAAATTTCCTTTTCTTTTTCCTTCTTCTATTTTATAAAATAAAAATAAATTTAAACTATTATTTTTAAACATAATATTAATTTATGTTTTTACCCTATTCCAAATTCATGTTCATCTTCGAATTTATTTTCTTCATCATCAGATTCCGAGTTATCTTCATCATTTCCAGCTTGCAAACCTTTTTTTTTTATATATAATAACACCCTTAAGGTTATTTAATAATATAATTCTGTTTATTATTAGCAATTTATTTTATGTTTACTATTAGAGAATCTTTCCACTTTAGCGAAAACTTCTTTAACTTATGATAATGGTATTTCTAAAAATAGCCTTAAAACTTCTTCTTAATTTTTATGTACAAATTTAAAAATTGGCAATATTAATATGAGAAAAGTAGAGGTTATCGCCAAGGAAATGATCATAAACTAGGTTCTCGATCCGGTTGATTATTGGTTATCTTTCAAATTGTCGATATATAGATTTGCAGATTTCAAAAGGTCTAAAAAAAAATATACCAAACTTAAATAAACAGCTTTATTTTATTTTTTTCTTTGATTATAAACTTAATACTTTAATAATAGTCATTAAGTAGAGAATTCTCCACATAGAATAAATCTCTATTTTAGTCTGTGAATAATGATAAATCTTGAGAAGATAACTAAAATGCTTTGTCAATCAATTATGATGTTCCTTAATTCAAATCGACCATTTACTAAGTTTATGTTCCTGATGATTCCAGTTATTAAACCTTTTAAATATAAATACATTATTGTTAACAATTCAATTAAAAATATATTATATAGTACCTTAATAATATTTTTTGTTTATAATTCAATTTATTTTTTTCCAATATCTTTTTCACTTGTCGTTTATTAAAGTTTTTCTTATATTTTTTCTAGGTTAGTTATGGAATCCTCTAAAAAAATATAGATTTTTACTGTGTGTAAATTGTGTAATTAAATATAATTAATTATATCCGCTTACTTATACTTTGTCTATCTATATTCATATTTTGTATGGGAGGAAGAACTCCCATATTAATAAGTCTATACTCAGTAATTTTATACAAAATTCTTTGGGCTTCATCCAATCTTTATGTTGATAGTTCAACCATTTCATAGTTTTTCTAAAATTTTTTAAAACTATCTTACTAACTTAAATAACTGAAAAGGCCAATCAATCCTAAGCATAAAAATAAAATTATTCCAGCCCAATGCAATCTAGTTAGCCAAATTGAATACGAAGATTAACTATTTTCTAAAAACTTAACTAAAATTTTTCGTGATTTAAAAATATTAGTCTTATCATTAAGATCATTTTCATCTCCATTCCCAGCTTATTTAAATTAAACCAGTTTTAAAAATTTCATTTTTTTTTTAATAAATAAATAAATAAATAAATAAATCATTTTTAAATACAATATTCAAACTATTTCTATTTTTTATATCCAAAATCTTCTTCATCATCATCATCATCTTCTTCAGTCATTTGGGCTGCTTCAATATCCTCGACATCAATCATTCTTCCATCTTTATATCTTAAAGTTCTTATGCCTAATTTTTTAAATTTCAGTATTGCACATATATATTTTCATGAATTATTTTACCTTCTGCATAATTTATCAAGTTAATAACTTTTTCTCCTTCATTTTCTTTATTGGGATCTGTTTAAGAACCCGTCTCAGTGTCTACATGCTAATTTATAACATTTGATACATCCTCCCTTTTGGTATATTCTAAAGCATTTTCGGGAATGACAGAGAAGTTGTTATTTTCATTAGAATTGTCAAAATGGATGGGAATTATATACTCTCCATTAAAACACATAGAATAAATATCAAATTAAAATATGAATCTATGAAAATTGTGTAAATTAAATTTAAATTATAATGTCTTTGATTTTAAATAAAAAATTATTACGCAGGATGGTAAAACAGCTACTTGTGTTAATACTTAGCAGTACTTTCTCTCGCATATGAAGAATTGGCCACATTTTGATCTGAGTTCCCATGCTGGTAATCATAATTCATCTAACTTTCAGACTCATGAAATTATTTTTCAACACCTTTGGCTAACTTTTCTAATCGGACTTAGATTACTCTAGCTGATTTAGTGTGCAGATTGAGAGAATTCATCTATTTTTTATTTGTAAATAAATTTAAATCATAATTAGTTCGAAATGCTAAATGCATACATGGATAGAATAATAAAAGGGTTTGCGATTAGCTTCCTTGAAGTTATAGTCTATTTTCGTAGTTACTCCTCCCTTTTGAAAAAAATCATTTTTATTCGCATTAAAGTTTTCGATAACATCAGTCAATTTGATTTTTTTCTTTGCTAAAATGTTTGCGCTTAATCCGAACAAAATTATACAGTCTAATTTATAATTATAATACTTAATATTTAGTTTTAAATGAGAATATTTTTACTAGAAGAAACGTTAACTATATTTTGGGATTTGGCATTTATCAACATATATGCAACTACTTTAAAGTATTTTTCTGTTTTTACTGTTCCAAAAAACTATGTTCCATGAATAAAACTAGGAACGTATCTAGTGTAAGTAATGAAAGGAATCAGATATCCCATTTTATTTTTCCCTAATAAAAGTCTATCTTTATTTAACACTTTTGACTCTAAACTATGAAGATAATCTTCTAAAATATTGTCATGTTCTACAGCTATATCTTGCGGAATTATTATATTAACTTTCCTATCTAAATAAAAATTAATTTTGTTAATAATCTTCAGCTAATATTACATTCTATTTTTAAATACTAATTAATTCAGTTTTGCTATATCCGAATTCACTAGCTGCAGTCATATTTAAACCCACTATTCTCGCTAAAGAACTCTAGAATATAAATTAATTCAATATAAAAAGTATGTACATAGGCTTTATATTATTACGTCTTCTCCTGAAATGGCTATTAATCCTTATGATTCGTCAGAAAATTCATTTATATTTACAATAATTTTCCCTCTATCATAGTTTAACTATATAGCCTGTTTTAATTTTTGATTAGTTCTTGGGCTTATTATCTATCGTGTAATACATCTAATACATAACGAACATAAACTCTCATCAAATTAGGGGCAGTTAATTCTATATTCATTTTAAGCATTTTTTTCCAGTTTTCCTACAAAACCAGTGTAGAATGATTAAGCTTGTTTCCAATCTCATACAGTTTTGCAAGATCTAGGGAAACAAAAATAAATACTCTATATATTAGTACACCATTATTTTACCTGGAGTATCTTCAGACAGTTAAGACCAAAATTCTATATGATCAGCTGTTGATATTTCAATATTTCTTGATAAATCCTTTATATGTCCATCCGTAGACAAATCATTAGAAACTAGTGACAAATAAAAATATGCTCTTATCTATATTTTTTCTTAAATAATATTTTACTTTCGTTGTTATTATTATTGGTATTCTTTTTAGATTCCAATATCTCTTCTTCTATAAGTTTTTTATATCTATATATTTAAAATTACTCATCAAAGTATGGTTTTTCTTATTCAGCGAGTGCTAGCTCTTATAAAGCTTGCTAAGTGCTCTTCATCTTATCCAATAAAAATAATGCATGATTAATTCTCAGCTAAATGCAACCAGGATATCGTGTAAGAGCCATTTAAAATATTTTATCGATTAAAAAAACTAGAACAACGAAATGGTGCTTTATTTCAGATTCATCAATTCCAAGTTTTGCATCTAAATAAATTTATAAATTTTTTAAGGCATGTAAACTAATTTAATGGTTTGTTGATTCTTTACTTTTGATAAATTTTTTATTTTCTTTTTATTCATATTCACTGGATTACTTGGGCATTCCGGTCTCTTACAATATGTTCGGTGGTAGTATATATTAGCTTCCAAAATTGCAGCTATATTTCTGTCATCATTGTAGTAATTTAACATTCTTGTGAGATAAAATATTTAGAATATTGATTAATTGAGTGATTCAAAATTATTAGAATTGACCATAAGGGCATCATATCTATATTCTCTTCTCACCAAGACAATTAATAAAATAAACGGCATTCCTAAAAGCCATATATCTATTTAAATAAATTATGCATTACTAATATTTATACATCTTAAAGGTCTAATTTATGATAGTAGATTGATTACAAGGTACTCCTGAATAATCTGTATCTAACACAATTTAACCAAAAACTAATAATAATGTTGTCCAAAAAAGTAAAGCCGTTTAAAAATTTAATAACCGAGCATATCCAAAATGAAGATAGTTAGTACTTTTATTAGCTCCCATAAAGATAGCAAGTTAGGATAAAAATAATAAAATAATTGTCAAAACAATCAAATTTTCTTCTATAAAAGACTCAGCTATAACCATAATGCATTTAAATAATAGCAACCGTATATCATTTCTCCCGCTTACTCTTATATTAAGTTGATTTTAGTTTTTTTTATATTATAAATAAACTTAAAATATTGTATTTTGTTTACTTTACGAGTATTACTTTAGCTCTATATCTTGATTCAAAATAAGTAATTATAACTACATAACTTAAAGTAAATAATAGCTAATAAAAATATATATTTTCTATTAAATTATGCGAAATTTAATAAAATAATCCTTTATTACTAATGCCCCTATCACAGCAAAGAATAAATGCAATAAAAAGTTTCCTTAATAACATTGTACAGAAGAAAATATTTTATGAGTTAAAACATTTGATCCTTCTTTTTTTTGACAACGAAATATAGCAAGATACATATCAAATAGTGGCAAAAATAAAATCGGGTTGAGTAATTCAAAAAATATTTTCACAGTTTTAAGAGCCCAGTTTAAACCTTAATTTATAGAGGAATTGTTAGCCTATTTGGACTATTTTAAAAATAATATTATACTACCTGAAATTCCATTTTTAACCTTTAGTCCTACATAAAATACAAGTAAAATTTCGAAAAGAAGTATGCCTAAAGAAGTATACATAATGATTAAATATTTATTAAACGACCCTCCATCTTCAAATCTTGGAACTATCAAGAAAAACCCAAAAAATGTTTTAAAAGCCTTCGCCATGTTTGGAAGTTTCCATAGTTTATATAACTTTAATTAATTATTTTACAAAATTATTTTAAATCTAATAATTCTAAATATTAATATTTTTAATTTTAAATACATATCCATTAAAAAACCCTATAAAATATTTAAAAATATAAATTTATATTTATTTTATATATTTGTAAAATTATATTTACAAAATAGACATTAGAAAGATTCTATGATAACAAAAATTATATAGATAAATAGACTATAACTATTCATATTAATCAAATAATATAATGTATCAAACAAAATCTTTTTAAATCTGAAAGATAAAGTTGATATTCCGGATCCATCATCTGCTAACATAATTTTATTTTTATTTTATTAATATTCTCAATATTTTATGCAAAGTTAATATTTGTGGATTGGTTTTTATTATTTTTTTATATTATATTACTAATTAATTATAATTATTGAATTTGTTCAATTCATTAGAATACATTGTTATTAGTTATTGCTACTATATATAAAAAATTATTATTTTTGTGGTAGAAATTTTACAAAATTGAAATTTGAAATTTATATGATAAGGGAATAATTTAAGAAATAAAAGAAAAAATAAAAAATAAAATTATAAAATAATTTTTTATAAAAATTTAAATAAATAAATCTAAAATTAAACTATTAAAATTAATTAATAAAATTAAATATAAAATAATATTTGATTTCAAATATAATTAATATTTATTATTATATTAATATATTCTGGTTAATTACATAGACTGATGTATAATCAAAGAAGCACATAACTCTCTATCTGATCTATATAATAAATTATAATTAAAATAATTACATTAAAATCGTAGTTTAAAACCAATAACAATTTCAAAATCATTAAAAATTATTAGATATATTATAATTACTTTTAAGTAACTAAAAATTAAAAATACTAATAATATAATAACAATAAATATTGAACAAATATTTGAAGGAAGAAAAACTAAGAAACTATGTCAGATAAAATAGACACTGAAAAAAAAGATTAAGATAAAGCTACCACAGAAAAAAAAGAAGAAAAAACTGTGGTATAATATACTGTATTATAAGGTAAAATTAATAAAAAATTAGCTTTTGTAATTAATAAGTAGGAATTTTAAATTAAGAAAATAATTTTCTATTTAATAATTAAATTTTCAAGAAATCAAAAACCACTTAAGAATTTTGGCAAAGGGTTTGTAATAAAATGATACTAAAATGGTATAAAAAATAACAAAACAAGTTAGATGTTTCAAAAAAATATTGAAACCTCACCATTTAGAAAAAGTATGGGGAGTATTTTACAAGGGAAATACTTCTGTTAATTTCAAAAGTATGAAGGGATATGATGCAGCTTTTTCAGAAAATTTTGACATGCCTAAAAAGTTGATTTAGAACATTTCAAAATACCCTGAAATTGATATTTATCTTTAAACTCTCCTTATGATTTAAATGTTTTATTAAAGAGATTTGACTCAGGTATCTTAATTATTTTAAGATTATAATAATTAAACTTACTTATATATGCACATAGAATATCATATTAATTAAGATCTCATTATTATTCATATTAGGATGAAAGAGCTAAATAGGAGTACCTTGACTAAGCTTCAGCTTATTCTGAAATGTTATTAAAAAAAGCAGAAGATTTAAATAAAAGATAACTTGATTATTTGACAGCGATCATATACTTTTATTTCTTTAGAGCCAAAGAATTATCTAACTAACTTTTAGAGATTAGAGAGTAATGAAAAACGTTTACTATTATTTTTAATTTATGTATCACTAATTATTATTTCTAAATCATATAAAAAATAGCAAATTATTCGAATCTTACAGAACTGCTTGTTTAAGATATGATGAAATTGGATAAGTAATTATAAATAAATTAATAAAATTATCTGTTTTTAATATATTTATTTTTTATTAATTAAAATTAAAAATGACTTAGGCTACATTATTAAACTTATTGCTAAGAAATTATTTGCATTATAATCATTATGAAGCTGCCTAACATTTGGTTTCTAAAACTACCTTCCCAGAGAGTAAATCAAACAATGAATTTTGCAGATACTTGTATTATACTGGAAGAATCAAAGCTATCTAACTTGAATATTCTGATTCTTTATCTAATTTAAACCAAGCTATTAGAAAAGCTCCTGATTCAACTGCTCTCGGTTTCAGAATAGAAGCCCAAAAATTGGCTATTGTTGTTGAACTATTATTAGTAAGATAAATAAAATTAATAGCTATATACAGATATAAATTATTAATTATTTTTATTTGTAAATAGGGAGATATTCCTGATAGATCAATTTTTGCACAAGAAGATCTCTAAAAATCTTTAATTCCTTACTATAAATTAGTACAATGTATATTAAAAGGTAATTTGCTTGACTTTACCGGAACTGTCGCCAAATATGCTAAATATTTCATTAGAGATAAATTATACACTCTTATTATGAGGTATAATTCGATAATTCTTATTTAAATATTAATAATGGAATTTTTTTTAATAATATAATCAATAATAAAAAGATTGCATCAAATCGTCATAAAAACAGGATTAAGAAAAATTAATCTTTCTTATTCAAAGATTTCTTTTGCTGATATTGCATAAAAACTCCACCTTACTAAAACTGCTGAAGTGGAATCAATTGTAGCTAAGGGAATTAGAGATGGAGTTATATAGGCCGAAATAGATCACACTAATAAATGCATAAACATCAAAGTAATCCATTTTATTATTTTCCTTTTTTAACTAATTAATTTCTATAAATTAGGAAAAAAAAGAATTTTATAATACAAATGAACCTTCCCTTGCCTTCTAAAAGAGAATTAATTACTGTCTTAAATTATACAACTAATCTACAAAGGTAATACTTTTTAATTTTTATTGTACAGTTTTAATATAAATAATAAATTTGTTTTTTTAGGCTTTACAATATCCCAACTAAAATTTCAAAGCCCCTGAATAAAAAAAGAAGAAATTGAAGATATTGATGAAGATGATCTCTTTTCAGATTATGATTATTGATAATATATTTTTTATTTAATGATAGGTTAATAGTAATAATATCGTTTTTTATTTTTTATCACAAATTCTAAACGTTTATAATAATCTAATTTCTATAATTTTACTATATAAAGAAAGCATGTTATTAAAATTGAATAAAACGATATAAAAATTTAAAAAAAAAAATTATTTATTTATTTCTATATATATATGGCATGTAGTATTAATTAAAATTTAATAAATTTTATTTACATTTTATTATAAAATTATATATTTATTATTATAATCTAATTGCAAAGTATATTAATTCAAATAATTTTACTAAGATTTTTATATGAGTTAAGCATATCAATATCAAGGGAAATGTTAATTGTTAGGGTTGGTTCCCAAATTTAATTTATATTCTAAATCTCTGGCAATATCTAAATCACAATCAATAAAATTATTGCATTTTTGAATGAATTATTGCATTTAAAAGCCACCATTAGTTTATTATATAGTATTTTATTAGTGCATTTATTGCTATTATTCAAATAGACAACTATTGTTTTATTGAAATTAAAAGATCGGTTATTTCTACTATTATGATCCATTATTAAAATTTAAGGAATAGTTAGATTCATGCTATTATTGACAAATATTTTATTTTTTAGCTTTCAAAAGCACATCTAGTATTATTTATAAAAGATTTTAAGTATTTTATTTATTTATATAAATTGAATTATGAATATGTATAGTATTTACCTATAAAAGATCCTGTGTCAACCATTTCATTATTTTCTTTTCTTTCTTCACCAGTAATTGAATTGCTGTCATACTAATCAAAATTGTAAATATATGGATCGCTATTGCTATAAGGAGAAACTTCTTCATAGTTCCTTTAATAAATGGGAGAATAAATTTTTTTGCCCATTTATTTGGTATTTTTTTTCTTCCTTTCCCTTTAATTTTTGCCTATCTTTTATTTCTCATCTAAGAATGGGCATTGATATTGGCTTGATTTTAATTTACATGATTCTTTACTTTCTATTATTTTTCTTTAATAATTAAAAAATGTTTTTAAAATATAAGTTTTCAGTGTGTTATTTTTTAAATGGTATATATATTTGAATCCATTTATTATGTGTCATTCAAGTATGATATGTTATAAAAAATCTATAATTCAATTTAGTTTCCTTACAGATATTTTTGAAGATGTATTTAACCCAACCCTTATGTTAAATTTGCTCAAGAATTGTTATCCTCCTTGTCGATAATCAGTATAACATTACTACGAATTAGGATATTTTTCCATATATGGTCAGGGTTTTTTATTTCTGAAAATTATTCGTATTAATTATTAGGAATAATTAATTATCAAAACCCTTTTATTATGATAGTTTAAATTTGGTAATTTTGTAGGCAATGCTATTAAGAACTTGGCTCTTTAAATAGATAATAGCTTTTAACAATGAAACGAAAAAACTCCTTTATATTAAATTTAATCATATAATTTGTTATGATTTAACTATAACATATGAATACGAATATGAAAATAAATATGGAATTATTAATAAATAATTTAATATATTTTAATTGAAAAATATACCATATTATATTATTATTTTAATTATATCCATTCATATAATGTTAAAAGATATTAAGTATTATATATTAAAAGATAAAAATCAAAATTATATCGAACAATATATTAACTGCAATTATTAAAAGGCAGACGTTGAAAAAGTTATTGTATACCACTTATATTTTTATTTACTTTTTTCAAAATTAAATTAAATTATTTTCCTTAATTTAATTAAATTAAGTCTTTTATTTGCATTGATTACATTTTATATTTACTAATACATATTTTATTCCTTATTTTTTTTTTCATTATTATTTTACCATCTTTTATTACCATATAAAATAATTCACCAGCTAATATTATGTAAATTTATTGGGACAATATTAATAATTATCAAATTATAAATATATAATTAATTATTTAGAAAATAAAATAATAAAAATGCAATAATTTAAAAAATTAATAATTTAGTAATCATTGAGAAATGTTTTAGGTCAATAAGCTCCTAGAATGAACTTTATGAATTAAAATTTTGCAGCTATTAGTCTTAACAAACAAGTTTTAATGAGCCAATAATGGAATTATACATAAAAATTCCAAAAAATATCTTTTAAATTTTGTTAAAATCATAATGATGGAAATTAAACCTAAATAGATTTGTCTAAAGTAAGTGAAAATTTAGAAAAAACAATTTTTACTTTGAAATCGGGACAATAAGTCACCCAAGAAATGACAGATAAAAAGAGTTCAGTTTCATATACACTCGGAGACGAAATAAAAGGAACAAGGGGAAATCAATAAGAAGGGCTCTATGTTTTGATGTATACATGTAAAGTTTGTGAAACAAAGCAATAAAGATCTTTTACTAAGAATGCTTATCATAATGGGGTAGTTATTATTAGATGTGAAGGTAAAAATATAAATAATTATATAGATTTGTTTTTTACCTATTTTGTATTTTAAAGGATGCGAAAAATAACACTTGATTTCGGATAATTTAGGATGGTTTACAGATGACAAAACTAATGTTTTCGATTATACAAATGAGAAGAAAAAGGTCATATCTGCTGAAGAACAATAAGAAATTAATAATATATTAAATATGTATATGTAAAATAGTGACTATAAGGAAAAATTACCTTAAAGTGATGAAAATAAAGAATAAGAAAAAAATTGATATTGTATATATACCCTTAAATCTACTGCTTACCAATCATATATCTTAAATAAAAAAAAATTATAAAACTTAAAAATTGCTATTATTAATAATTTAATTTGTACAACATAAAGTATATAAATTATGATGTTAAAAAACTACTATTAATGTAACTCATATCTGTGTAATTGAATTTTTCTTTGTTTAGTTGCAATTAAATTAGAATATTTTAACTATTTATATGAAAAATAGAGAATTATATTATAAGTAAATAATTTATAGTTAATATCATTAAACTTTTTAATATGTATTTTATTTTAAAGGTTTATATATATTGGTTTTTGTTAGGATTTCAGGATTCTGTACAGCATCAAAATCATAGGGAGACATTGTTTTATTCGCATCTACTGTTCTTGTGAACGGATCTTCTTTTCCCTCTTTCCATTCATCGCGATGATAAATACTTGAAGGCAAATCTTTTAAGCATTTATCCATGTTTAAAGTTGATTCTTATATTCTGTTATTTTTTAACAAAAGACCCTTTTTAATAGCTTTTCCATCTCTTAGATTCTTATATATTATTATAATAATTTAATTTATATCGCTTTAAATATAAAATTTATTTTTTGAATACTTTTAATTTATCTAATTGGGAAGAATGTTATTCCGGATTTTTTTTATGTAAATATAAGCATCCCCTTTTAATTTAGACTTCCATTATTATATTTCCTCCTTTTTTTTAATCTTTCTATTTTTTCTTTTTCAACAGGGTTAAGCTTTTAGCTTTCTATGATTTCGGGATTGCTAAATACTCCAGTAGTACCTATGTGCTATTTAAAATCTTCTTTGCCTTCCAATTTTAAACCCCTTATAGGTTTTTTAAAGGTTTCAGAAATTTATTTTTATACATGCCTGTTTATATTATATTATTTTTTATATACATTTATTTAAGAATTAAAGTTAAAATCAGTGGGGTTTACCAAGGATTATCTTTCAAATCATCTATTATAGATTAGTGAGGTTTCTTGGGTAAGCTCTGCCATTCTTCTTAAGTTTTGGGAGGAACAGGTCTGAAAGGAGGTTTCATTTCTAGCATGGCTTGTTATTTTAGCTTTTTCTACATTTCTACATCTTCGATACTATAAGGATCAATAGATAAATTTAAATGGTATTAACTGTAGGTGTAGAAATTGTGAGGATCATTTTATATTTGCTATCTCATTTCTCTATTATTTGAAATTTTTTTGGTAATCAAAAATATGATTTTAAAATAGTATTTTTTTATACCTAGCTTTCTGAGCATACCAATTTTTAGCTTGAGAACCATAAATATAGACCTCTTATCCTACATCTTATTCTACATCTCTAAGTTATTTATCATAATAATTAGTTTCTTTTTTGGTTTTAACCGAGTACTAAAATGTTCCAGTTTAACGACTCCTTGTTGAAATTTAAGGAAGTGTTTATACATTGGTTTAGTCATTATTATCCTTTACTAATATGGTGTTTATGTTTTACATAGTAACTAATGGGTTATCTGAACCCTCGATAGTTTATAAATCCTCTTAAGAAATGAGATCTTTTTATACTGAAGCAATTGTAATTTTGGTTTAATCATTTTAAGTTGTATCTAGATGTTTTGTATGTTTTTTTCCCTTTT
The DNA here is from genome assembly GCA_037039885.1 of Miamiensis avidus. Lineage (NCBI taxonomy): Eukaryota > Ciliophora > Oligohymenophorea > Philasterida > Glauconematidae > Miamiensis > Miamiensis avidus. Next base: position 63,475 of record JAWVGU010000102.1, read on the forward strand.
TAACTTGAATTTCATATCTATATAATTAATAATAAAATGATTATTAATAAATGAAATAAAATATCTTAAAAAGTTAAGTTATTACCCATGGATATCTTCAGGGGAAAGTGCATCAGAATATTGTCTCTCCATAGATATTAAGTGTTCAGGATTGGGGAAATTATCAAATTAATCAACTTATTACATATTATTACTTTTTCTGATTTCTTATAATTAGATCAGAACTCTATAAATATGTTCAGGCACTTTAGTTCTTAGATAAATACTAGGCTTTCCAATGATCTATGATAAATTATCTCTCAATCTTATTCTTTTTATTTCCATATTATAATCTGCATAAAGTCTGTCTTCAAACAGTATACTTTTGTTTTTCAATATTTTTCGAGTATCAGTGTTGGGCTAGTCTTTAGGAACCAAGTCCTCCAATCTTTTCATAGCTCCGTTACTATTTATTTTTATAATAATTCAATAAGTATTTGATAAATATAATTAAAATTTGCATCATCTTTTTTTTAAATTTTTACGTAAGTCCTTCAATCACAAAAAATCTGAAAGAATTATCGATTATTTCAAAACCTGATAAGTAATCAAACTTTCTATCATTCTTCTACTATTCCGTTAAAGCTATATTAGTCAGAGCTCTGATGGCCATGCTCCCAGTTTAGGTTATTTTAGCGGCTTCAATATTTATTTTATAGAATGCATCTTGTAATTATTCCACAAATCCTAATAATAAAATAATTATATTTCATAAACTCTTTTTCCTACTATATATTACCATTTGATTTATAAGGCATTATATACACAGCTCTTTCATATATAGCTTCTTTCGGAGGTTCTTTAGGAATTTCCTCCTATTATTAAGGCTATTCTTAAGCTTATTTACCAGCTTTTTATACTTCTTTAGCTGGTGGAGGTTTTTTTTCTTCCTTAACTGGTTTTGCTGGTTTGCCTGGTTTTTTCAAATCCTAAGCTGATACGACTTATTCCTCTTTCGGCTCCTCAGGCATAACAAATGTATTGAGGGGATAAGATAAAGTTACTGCTATGGCCTTTTTGTATATAAGAGGAATAAATAAAAAAATTAGAATTAATATACAAACAACAATTTATATTATAAATTTTACGAGGAATGCATCTGACTACAAATACGTTGAGGATTCTATTAAACTTCGCATTGTTCTTTTGGCTGTTGTATTGAGCTATAGGTTTGCAGATTCCAAATCTTCATATTTTTTAACTGGAATTAATGGAGCTCTTAATTTTAAATGTCTCACATTCGGCTTTAAAAAGTCATTAAGGAAAAATAAAGAAACTGCATAGTTTGTAGTTATGTATTCTTTTTCATCTTCATCTTTTATAAGATCTCCTAATTTCAATTCCGACCCGGCCACTATCAAATTTTAATAGTATTAAACAAAACTTAATAGTTTAATTTATATATTGTTATTTTATTAAATATACTTTTTTTCTTTGTGTCTTTTTTAGCTGCTTTTTTATCCTCTTTTTTGGGAGGCTCTTCCTTTTTCCCAGGTTTTTTCGCATCTTTTTTTCCTCCTTTTTTCTTTGGATCTTCGATTTCTTCTTCTTTGGGCTTGTTTCTTTCCTCTTCTTCTAAAATTTTTTGTTTCACATCTAAAATAGGTAGTTCTTATTTCAATTGATTATCTTATATTTCATCTTTATCATGAACCTCCATTTTTAAAAACCGACCTCGGAATTTTTCTATAAGGTTTACCTGATCCTCTAATCCCATGAGGAAAATATGTTTAGAACCCCATTTTATTTTCGATTTATGCAATTTTTATTCAGTTTTTACCTTTATTAGAATAATTTATATATATTTTTAAAAGTTAATTTAAATAAAAACACTTGTTTTTTATTTATGTTAAATAAATTAATTTACTGTAGTATTTTCTAAATTGGTATATTTCACATAACAAGGCTCATAATCTTTATCTTAACATATTGGCAAATTTTTTACTCCAATAACTTCAATTTCCATTGGATTTAAGAAATGCCTAAATACATCTTATAGTAGGGGCTTGTCGAATTGAATGATCATTTCAAAATCTTCTATTTACATAATTTTCAACTTATCATTTTAGTATTTGTATTCCAATTTATCGCCCGGATACGTTAGTATTTAACTGTAATCTAGCTAAATTTCTTACTCAATTTTGTTGTTTTCGACATTTACAAATAAAATCTGAAAGTTTTGTTTAGTCAATTATTTACAAAAGTCCTCTTCTATTTTAATAAAATCAAATTCATGTGTGTGAGAAAGCATATTCGATTTTTCTGGATCCTATTTAAACATTAATATATTTATTGCTATTTACTTTAATAAAATTATGAGATACAAAAATATATATGAATGTATGTCATTTAGGAGTTATATTAATTTATTCATAATCAATTGCCAGTCTTGATTTATAATAAAACAATTTTATTTACTTTCGCCTCCCATGAATTTATTAAAGGCATATCGTATCTTTCTATTTAATATTCGCTATTTATAAATTGAAAACAGACTGTGTAATTTTCTATTTCATTTTAAACAATATTGAAATTAAATTTAAATTGCACATATTATTTAGGCATTGGCCCTGTATCTTCTAATACAACTTATTCTTTTTATTTCAAATCTTTTTTCTTAGGCGGCATTTTCAATAATTGTAAATATCCTTTATATTTTTTAAATGATCAAAATAAAATTTTTATTTGTGAATATAGAATTTCTGTTGTATATCTGAAATATTTTATTTAATAGTAGAAATTTTATGCTGTGTAAGTTATTTGTTAAATATATTAATTATTGAGTAATTAATATAATATGGTTTATTTTACACAGATTTTATTCTTATATTTTATGAAAAATGGTAAATATAAGAAACGATAAAATGTAAATTAATTTTTTATTTTAGACAATAAATATTTTTTATAAATTATTCATTTTAATTTAATAGTAATAATTATATTATATTGGTAGGGTTAATTACGTTTTTTTTCTGTTTTATAAATTTGGTCAGAATAATTAATTTGGAATTATTTTTGGTTTATTTGATTTTATTTCGCTGTAAAACACCATAATTTCTATATTCAAGCACAAATATATTAATTCATTTAATACAATTTGTGACACTGAGTTACTACTATTACAGTCATACCTTAAAAAATTGATTAATAAAATAATCAAGCTTAAAAATAAAAGTTACAAGTCACAAAATAAAAAAATTCCTATCTCTCAATCATTTAAAACACTTTTAATTATAAACAAAATATAATGGATCTAAGGTAATTTAGATAGACTCCTAAAGCGAAATTTTACTTATCAAATGGAACAGGAAGAGATTCCTACATTGCAGTAAATAGTGGAGGATTCACTATAGGAAAATACCCTGGATTTGGATTAAAGTCTGGAAAATTTATGGACACAAGTTTATCTAAAAGAAGTTTTTCATACAAACCTAAAACTTCAGAAAAGGTTTTACATTACCATTCTAATGGATCAGGTAGAGACAATTATATTTCTCACAATTCAGGAGGCCTAATGAGTTCTTATTCAAATCCTAATTTATTTTTCAAGAACAACATGCGATAGTCATTCGGTAATTATTTTTGATATTATTTAAATAAAAATTGAATACATATATATTTTTTTATCGTTGTGAAATCTAATCTAAATTTATTTTTAAAATCAAGATTTAAATTATTTTGATATTCCAAGATAAACTCCCAAGGATAATCATGTCACTGTTAAAAAGTAACGTATTTAAAGCGCTAAATTGTCCTAGCCAAGGTAAACTGCAGTTCCTTTTTAGAGTTTTGTTGATAGGGCTACAACGAGAGAATAAAAATACAGAATAAGAATTCAAAAAGACAAAGAAATTTACTCTTAATATAGTTGATTAAGAGATATGCCTAATTAATATCATTTTACATTAATCTGAAATATATTTTTTATTATAATAATATATTAAGGAAATTATTATAAATTACAAATAATAATTAAATATTATAGAATATTATACATATGGAAAAAATGCACCCACCCTTTAAAGTATATAAATATATTTAATTCCTTATATCATTTTTTTTGCTTTTATAAATCATGTATATTTAAAATTTGCTGTATTTTTTTGTTTATTTCGTTTACTTCAAAAAACAGATATCCATTACTTGGCTACTCAGGATATTTTTCTTACACCAGTTATTATGATTATTATTAGGGAATGCATTTTTATTTTAATTTATCTAAATCATCTAATTTTTAATTTATATATGTTCCTTATTAATTTGGTTCGGATTAAGAATTATTTCCTAGCTACATGATTTCCCAGCATAACCCTTTATTAGAATTAAAATTGTCCGATTTTTAAAAGGCGAAAGGCATGTAAACCACATATTATCCATCGAACAAATCTTTGAATTACAACTGGTAGCAAACCTAGAACCCAGACATTATCTATATGCAGCTGTAATACTAAATTTATTTTTGTATTTCTCCTTTTATTTTGGTATTGGAAAATGAAGATACCTAAGGTATTATTCTTTATGTGTCTTTATTTCTCAATATATTCTGGTCTTGAGGAGAAACCAATAAAACTAATTTGTGTATCTCGGGGGCTAGTTTCGTAAATTCAATGTGAATTTCCGAATCGAAGTGTCCGGAAATATTGTGATATTAAAGAAGGCCTTCATTTTAAGTTGACTGAGATTTATTTATTACTCCTATTAATTCATTTCTGCAGTTTAAAAGTAATAGTTCTAGTTACAGTCTTTCATTAGCTTCGAGAAAAAAATTAAAATAAATAATAACATAACTTTACTAAATTTACGTAAACGTTTTTTTTAAATTGAAGAAACCAATCCAATACGAATCACATTATCATTTTCATACAATTATAAGGGAATTTATGAACTCTGACTATGGGTAATCTTATCTTCATCATCATCCTTTCCATATCTGTTCATCATCTGCTCTATGTTGGGATAGGCCAGCTGGTTAAATTATAAATACTGCTGATATTGCCGATCTTGAATAATATTTTTAATTTCCGACTTTTTAAATTTGCATTTGAAAAAGTTATCATTGCTCTAATCAATAATTTGAATTTGCTGCGACACTGGCACTTTTCCATATTCATCTGCAAAGCTTTCTAACATGATTGTATAAGATAATAAACAGGGGAAAAAACTTCTTTATTTTTCTTCAGTGTGAAGATAATTTTCATAGAAATCTCCTTCAAAATCTGAGCTGCCCTTGGAAGACTCTAAAGCAAAGTGCCAGTTCGTAAATAAATCTGAAAATCTCTTTTTGGTTTTTTGTCCACTTTCTTTTGCATTTTAGTTTTTATTGTCTCTATGTTTGATTTCACTCAAATAATTTTGTAGCTCTTTAGATGTTTCATGCGAGGACGGCATCATATATTTGTTCAAGTAATCCAATTTTATGTTGATCATTTGCTTTGGATCGAGACATTGAGTTTTCAAAATTGTTTGGTATTTTTCTTGCAAATGTCTGTATTTTACATGTTATTCTTCTAGCTACTGGTTTAAAAAAATATTGTTTTGATCTTGAATGTCCTTTTATTTTTTAAAAAAATCGCTTTGTAATTCTTCAATCAACTCTTCCAGTTCTCTTGTTTTGTTTTAATAGTTAATCAGGCCTTTTTAATTTGTTATTTCCTTTTTGTGTTGTAATAAAATGTAATGAATCTAATTTATCAAATGAATCAAATCTTATTATTTTAAACAAGAGGGACAGGAGTCTTTTTATGACAATTTTTTAATCTTTTAAAGAAAAAAAATAAAGATAAAGATTAAAAATATATAATAAATTACCATTTTTTCTTGACTGTTTATTTCTTTTAACTAACCCCTCATAGCTTCTTCTTAATTGAGTGCCAACTTCTACCAATCCTTTATAATGCTTTACAGTTTTTTAAAATCCTGATTCAAGTTGTTCATGTTAGATTGCGTTAACTTTTATTTTTCCCTCAAAATTTGAACCTCAATTTTATACTGCTCATTCATTGTTTTATATTACAACTTTTCTTCAACTTCTTTTTCTAACTCTCTGGCCAAACTTTAAACCTGGTTTTAATAGTCTTAAAGCTGTTCTTCCAATTAGTCAAAATTTACTTATATCCCATTATTTTAAGAACTATCACACATATCAATATCTTCATCTCTTTCTATTTTTTGCAAATTCTATTAATGCTTATTATCATTATATGCTTAAGAGCCATTTTTTAAAAATCGTTTTCTGAATCAAACTATTTGGTATAGTACTTTTCAGAAATATGTTATTATGTAATAGCATGGGGATTATTTTTTTTAAAGCAAAATGTGGCTGATTTTTTTTAAAATTTTTTCTTTTTGGACTAAACTGAGACTGTCTTTTACTGTTGTTGGGAGCTACTAGGATTTAAGAATCTTTTTATTTAAAAGTAGAATTCGCATTTAATAACTAATGGTTAGCATTATTAGTGAGATTTGGAATTTCTATACTAATCTAGCTATTTGTCTATAAATTATCATTACTCTCCAATTTTTAGTTAGAATTATTTAATAATGATAGTTTTAGAAACTCTAGTTATTTTTCAAGTTCTGAGTTTTTTTCCGTAAGACCAAAAACGTGCTAGCTTCTATCTTGGCACAGTTGGTTATTTTATGATTCGAGTTTTTTTTGGAACAATTTCGAATTGTTATTTTCTTATTTAAGTTTTTGATTTTCCTTACACACATTGATGATTTCATTATTTTTTTCTTAAAGCAATTGCTTAAAATATTACATTTCCTATTCTAAGAACTTTATGTTGTTTTATATGTCTATTTTTTTGCAGGTATATTTATTGGTCGAGTTAATTTTCCTGTTCCTTCATATCAAGAATTTACAAAATTCAATATTTTATTAATAATTTGCTCCTATTATTTTATTATCATTTTATTTTTGGTTCAATATCTTCTCTATAAATTCCTTTTAAACTTAATTTTTTTGACTCAATATTTCAATTTTATTTTTTTAAGAATTGATGACATCCTGCAACTAGCATTAATCTTTTTCAATATATTCTTGAATCATTTTTTTATTTAAGGGTTTACTTTCCGAAAGATCTACTTAGAGTTCACTTTCTAATTATTTATTTTATTTGCTCTTTTAAGAATACAATACCCTTCTTTCACTCTCAACTTCTATGCTTTGTATAGTGCTCCCATTTCCAAATTATTTTTTACTCTATTGAGATGATATTACATTTTATTTTTTACTACTATCTTTTAAAATACTATTAGTTTATTTTTCATCATTATTATTTTATTTAATATCAGAAATGCCGTCATAGGTCTCTTCTAATTCATCTTTAATTTTTTCAATTTCTTCTTCTTCTTTAATTTCTTCTATTTCTTCATCTTAAATTTCTTCTATTTCTTCATCTTATATCTACTCAATTTCCTCATCTTCTATTTCTTCTACTTCTTCTTCTTCTTATTCATCTACATTAGATTTTAACTAATTATCTTCAGAAATATTTTTATTGATGTCTTCACTTTTTTTGCCTTATTTATTATGTTTTTTCTTTTTCCAACTCTTCTGAATCAAATTTCTCCGTATACTATTCATATTCCTCATCCTCATTATTTTCTATGTAATTTTCTGTTTTCGAGTTTTATTAAATATGTTTTGGATTCGAAATAAATGTTTATATTTCTTTGGATTTTTTAGTTTCCAGGTTTTATTCCAGATTTTTTGCTTTCATATTGTTAAAAATAATGAAATTTTCCATTTACTTTAGTGAAGAAATTACAGTTTTCTTCTCTTTAGTTATTTTTCCTGTAATGAAATTCAAATATTCCGATTCTATCGTTAGTTTAAAATTAGTAGTTAATAATGTATCATTCAAACTTTGTTTTTTTCTAAAATCAAAACTGAAGCTATCTATGTCGATATTTTTATCATCTAAGAAGCTTATTTCTAAAATCCCCTAGCAAAAGAGTTTATTATAGCTCTGAATGGTTAATAAAACAGGGGAATTTTATTATGTGCCACTTTGTTAAGTAGACGACTATTACTTTTATAAATAAATTGATTTGGTATTGATTTCACAATACCCCACTATTTCTTCTGTAATATTATCTATAATGTGAAATTTCAAATCGTCATAGTTTTCTTTTATTTATATTACTTTAGAAAATTCAATAATATTAGTGTTCTAATTTGCTATATCAGTCGTTTTGCTTTCCGTTTATGTAAATTGAACCCATTCAAAACTATTTTCATTAGTCATAAACGATTTGTCTTCTTTACAATCTACTTGTGAACTATTATTAGTAGCACCTTTCTAGCATTTATTATTTTTTCCATTTTTATTCTTTAAACAATAATATCCTATTATCTATGTATTTTAATTACAACTTTAATGCAAATTTCTGATTTTTAGTTAAACTTAGAATGAATTTCTGTCACTAAGTTAAAACTAAATATTTACATCTCTGTTTACCATAGATTGTATTTAAAACAATGATAGTTTAGACTCGTATACTATAGAACCCGTTACTAAGTTATCATTACATTCTTCTTAAAGTTCTATTAATTATATGGCTGCAGGAGCAATTTCAATTTTGAAATAATTGGAGTCATTGTTCCAAGTTTTGCTTTATTTTTCCAATAAATTCTTGTTATCTACTTTAATAAATCCTTTTTAAATTTACACATCATTTATTTGTTCATATTAGGGTTGGTTTTTAGGAGGAAAATTTATGTGAAGTGTTTTGTGCATAGTTACATCGATATACTTTAAAAATTCTTGTAATAAATTGCAATTTTCTTCATTTTCTTGTTCAAAATCCTCTTCTTTTCCCTCTTCCTCCTCTTCAATAAATAGTCTTTGGAGGGAAGAAAAAAAAAATAATGAATTTAAAACAATGAATAATAAAATTAAAATAATTTTATTAAACTTTTACTCTTCAAAATCATTGCATTAAAAGTTGGAATTTGTTTTGAAAAAATTGTTTTTTTATGATTACATTTCATTTACCTTTTTTTTACTTTTCTTTTTTGATTAACAATATCAGCTATCAGTAGGTACTATTTAAACTAGGAAGGGTCTAAATTTTATACAATTTCATAAATTAAATTTCCCAATTAATCGTGTTCCTGATACCAAATTTATGGCAAAAATACTTTTATTTAAAATCTCTAATAATCTTCCCCATCTTTTTTGAACAATACTGTCTATTCTAATACCTGAGCTTATTTATTCCAAACTGCTTTTAACCTTTCTGTAGCTTCTAAGATAGCTATTAAATTGTATTAATAGATAATTATGTTTAACTTAAATTTTTATTGATAAATAAATTTAAATGTTATATTTTACTGATTTTATAGTTTTTCCCTTTTTAATTTTCATTTTAAATAAATTAGCTCTCTTATATTTGACAAATATTGGGTTAATCTATCTTGTATATGGAATTATAGTTTTGCCCTAAATTTTGTTAATTTTCATATATTTAAGAATTCAAATTTATCCCTTACTAATTTATTTAATCTAGAAATGTTTATAAATAATATAATTTAATAATAAACTGACAAATTTTTTAGATTATTTCAAAATTACCTTCATTACTGCCTGGGGGTTAAAAAGTAGCACCACTGCATATAGAAGATTGCATCATATTACCAAGTTGAAAATACTGAAAATGACTTTAGTAACCAATTGCCTTAATCTGCTCTCTACTTGGGTGAAAGTAATAATTCCATTTATCAATTGTATTGTAGAAATTTCCTTGTTCAATACCACTAATAAAGTTAGCGGCACAAAACTCTCCTATTTACCCTTTTTATCCTGAGTTATCCATTTCTTTAAGATATTTTGGCTAAAAAATATATGTATATTATTATTATCTAAGTTATTCATAATTATGGCTTTCATCTTAAATAATTTTCTATTCCTAATCATCTGGACTGGCAAAAATTTGAATTTTGCTAACTTCGAATAATAAAATTGGAGTATTCAATTTGGGATAACTATCATCTTTGTATCTAAAATTTGACTAATAAAATATGTTATTTTCTTATTGAGAAAGACGTATTATTATTTATTTAAACATATCCTATTAAAAAACATTTGATTTATTTTAATTAGTTTATACAACAAGTATAGTATCAATAGATTCAATAAGCAAATTCAAGTTTAAAATAATATGAATGGAATGGAAATTATTGTCATCCATTTCCCTGAAAATTTCAATAAATTCATTGTTATTATCAGCTTCATTGCAAGATATTGATTATATAGATTATTTTTCTTTATTAAACAAAATTATAAAAATTGAATTGCCTTGAATTAGTTCTAATTCATTGAATTTGCCTTCCTGCTTTTAAGGAATATTTAATATAGAAATATTTAAAATATTATTTTTAAAATATAATTTTAGATATCTTAGATTTTTTTTTTTTTTAAACCATTTGTGTAAAGCTACGAATTTTCAAAGTTTTAGCTATTCTTCGTAGCCTCATTTTACACTACTTTACTTTAGCAATTTATAATTTCTATCCCCTATTAATTATTGCAAGCATATGCTTTTTTTATTTCTTAAACATTCCGCAATTAAATTTTATTTTAATATTCTATTATATCATCCACAATTTATTCAAAATTATCTGGATAATACCCATTTTTTAATTTGGAAAAAAATTCTACTCCCTTCATACTAATTTCAAATGCTTTTTAATTTGAATTTAATTTTTATACAAATTTTATATCTTTTTTCTTCTGATCTGCTATAATTTATAATTTTTTGAAAGAATCTTAATTTTATTTATTATTCCAATTCCCACACTCGACTTATATATACATTTTTCTTGGACTTTTTGAGCGGTCAAATTGAAAGAATTAATTATTCCTTTCAATAAATATTAAATTATAATTATTAAATTATATCATATTTAATTACACAATTTACTAAATTTTTATTTATTTTTTATTTTAGGAGAAGACTACTTATTTATATTTCCCTATAATAATATACATATTTTATCTTTTACATAATATATAAATTTATATATAAAATTTATTACTCTGTACTGTTCTTTTAAAATTATATTTTACTGACAATGAGATAAAGATCCTGAAGTTGTATCAAGTGTACTATTTGCAGTATTTATTCTATCATACTTTTAAGTGTCAATAATTCTTCTAGGGGACTTTATTAGATAAGTATTTTACATAAATTATTTAATTAACTTTAAAAAAATAAAAAATACCATCACTCTTTTATAATTATTTTTTAATTTATAAAGTATTTTTAAGGTGATTATATTCTTTGAATTTCATTCTGCATTTTTTCTTATAAAATTCAATCTAATATTTAAAATTACTAATTAAAAACTTTACAATTTATTTTGAATTGAATTTTATTTATTGTTTTATATTATTTAATAATTTGATCAGTAGTATAATAATTTTTGATTTTATTAATATTACTTTAATAATTAATAAAAAAGAACTTATATGGATTATTTTTTTAAAGTAGGCAATAATAATTTGTTTTATTTTCATTGTTGATAATATGTAATTTATATTTAAAAAACATGTAATATTTCTCAATATATTTATTATATAGAAATCTATGTGAATAAACTACCTTTTATTAAGCTATATTTTCAGTATAAAATAAAATAATAAAAATAATATTTTGTAGTATATTTATTTATGAAGATTGTAAATAATAACTAAAATAAAAATATAATAAAAGAATTTACTTTTTTTAATAGTATATTAAAGCTATATATTAACAATCGAATTATTTCTTGCTTAGTTTATATACACATAGAATATTTAAATAATATTAAAATCATTAAAAATTTATTTAATTAGTTCAATCCTTTCATCTTGATTATAATGAAATAATAATAATAAATAATACAAGCAATACTTTTTAATATAAAAAATTAAAATCATAAAATACTTACAAAAATTTTAATAAAGCAAATAGCAACATATTTATTTTTTTTTAAAAAAAATTATAATAATAAACTAAAAAATTTATTATATCATGCTTGGTATTGAATCATTATTCGGTAATTAAAAGTTTACAATTATTTCTAAACAAGACATTAGATATGAGGGAACTCTTGTTTAGATAAACAATGAAAAAGGATCAATATAATTGAAAGATGTTTAAAGTTTTGGAACAGAAGATAGAAGAACAGAAAATGCTATCCCAGCATCTTCTACAACTTATCCTCTAATTGACTTCAAATTGAATGATATTTCTAGTTGCAAACCTTCTGATTAGAATAAAATACCTCCCCAAATGCCGATGCAACCCAGTTAACCTTTTATGCCGCAATCATTCCCTGCAATGCCTCCCCAATAAGGTTTTATGATGCCTCCTAATATGTTTTAAGATTTAGGATAAATGCCCATGAATCCTATGAACCCCTATTCTTAACATATGCCAATTTCTTAACTATAATAGCCCAACCTATAATAATAGTAAAACGAATAAGAAAAGGAATAAGAAAAATAATAAAAAGAAGAAGAAGAACTCGATATTGAAAAGCAAAATGACAAATTTTAAAAATTTAAATCGAATAAAGTAAAGAAGAAGAATATTAACAAAAATAATACACTAAAAAAGGATTTTTTGATCAAATTTCTAACTCAACCGAAACAAAAAGCTAAAGAGAAACTAGGGTTATAATTATATATATATATTATACTTACAAAAATATAAGTATAAATTTTTATGTATTATAGGAGGAAAGATAAGTATAAAATAAAGTTGATATTGACACTTTCGGTAAAGATACTGTGATAGGTACCAGGTTGAGTTATTAAAATTAAAACTAAAATAGAAATAGAAATTATAATAATAATAGAGGGGGAAGAGGAGGATATAACAACAACAATAGAGGAGGAGGAAACAGGCCCTATAATAATAATTATAATAATAAGGGATATAATAACAATTACAATGATAATAATTATAATAATAATAATTATAATAATAATTACAATAACAACAACAGAGGATATAATGATAGAAATGGAGGTAATTATGATGACAATAGAAATGGAACAAGACAGTACAATAATTATAACAACAACAACAATAGAAACAACTATAACAATCAAAATAGAAACTATAACAACAACAATGGAGGTTACCAAAATAATAACAATAACTAATAGAGAGGAGGATAAAGATATTAAAAACGTGAAAACCCTAGACCTTATGTTCCTAGAAATAATACCAGGGGTGATGAAAAGGAAACATAATAAGATAATGAATAATAAGAAAAATGAAAATAATAATGTGAACTATATTTTTAGTATGTTTTATAAATTTTTAAAAATTTATTATGTTTATGAAGCAGAATTTTAATGCTAGGATAAAAAGAATATCGTATTAAACAAAATCTAAAATATTTCTAGAATTCAATATATTTTTAAAAATATTTATTAATAACTTTTACTATATTTCCAAAAAATATTAACTAAATTTCCAAAACAATATTTTTGCTTAGGTTTTAATGAAAAAAATTATATAATATTTTATTTAGATTATTGAGCCACAATACTATATTTTTATATTGATTAATGTAGTAAAATAATCTACTTAAATATATTATTCCAGTCAATAAATATTTTATAATTAATATTATTGATTTTGTTGATATTAATAACATTAAATTATTTGAAATCTAATAAAGAAATATGAAATTTAGAGTTTTTTAATATAAATTAGTGCATTAATATTCATTAAAATAATTAAAACAAAAAAAGTAAAAAATATAAATTATTAAACTTCTAAAGTAATAATGGAAAAAGAAATATAATAAAGGAAACCATAATTAGATACCATATGTTCTTTGTTAGATAATGAATCTTTAACTAGTAATACATAAATACACTCGAAATAATCAATGCTTTTCACGCAAAATTCAGAGATGAAAAGTATTTGCATTAAATTATAATCGAATTAAGAAAATTCTATAGATAGTCCTTCAGATGAAGAATATCAAAATAGTAGTACATATATTGAAAAATAATAAAAATTAATGTCTTTAAAATAAATTAAAGACAAATACTTGAAAAGTAAAGTGAATAACTATAATTTTATATTTTTTATAAAAAACTATTTATATTTTTAGAATTATGAATAGGGGTGCTTATTATAAAATTTAATAATAATAATTTTTTCAAATAAAATAGGTCCTTCAAGCAAGAAATTTAAATCATTGCAAGTAATAACCTCTAAAAAGCCGATGTTTGCTTAATAAGAAGTTTAATATTAATAAAGTTTTTCACCTAACATTAAACAAAATAAATAAAAAATGAAAATCAAGGGGCTGTCTTAACTTAAAATAACTTTATCTGGAATATAAAATGACGATACTAGCTAAAAAGGTAAAAATAGCTAAGATATATAGATAATTAATTCATGCTAATTAATTATTATTATACTTGAAAAATAAAATATTAGATATTAATTGATATATCTTTAAATTTTTAATTTTATACATAGTTAATTTATAGCCCACAATACTGAATAAGTAGAATATTAGAAATAATTATGACTAATAATTTTTATAAAGTTTTAATTCTATTTATCACTAAAAGAATGGAAGAATAGCATTTAATATAATATCAAATATGAATACCATAAAAACTGTAATCAAGCGATTTAAAAGCAAACCTAGTATTTGGAATTATAAAATTTTAGACCTTGTGAATGATAAATCTTATATATATTCGAATGATTAATTTTTAGAATCTGAAAATGAAGACAATAAGGTATATCAAAGCTTTTTTTGTATAAATTTATTTAAACTAATAAAAAAAAAAATAGGGAAAATTTGGGAATTTATGCAGGACTTTAACTTAACTGACTCATTATTTATAGAATTTAATTAACAATGTTAATTATATACGAGTAATCGATCCGAATAATAAATTTAAAATGATTTGGGATTTTTTTCAAATGATATTAATAATTTGTATATTGTTTATTTGCTCAGTGGCTTTAGTTTTTAATTTGTAGTTAAACGAAGTATTTTATACTTAAAATGTTTACTTTAGATGTAATATTTTAGTACTTTTCTTTTTTCATATCTTTTTGACACTCAATACCGGATATTTTGAAAAAGGTATATAATTTATAATATAAATATTTTTAGTTAATCATTTAATAAAAAATTTTTTAAATGTAAAGGATAACTTATTATGTGTCGAACTAAAATTATGCACTTATATTTAAGAAAAAATTGTATTTTTGATTTTGTGAGTATATTACCTTTAATAATCAATATGTTTCCCTAATATAAAAATGTGGATTTCACTCTCTATTGCATTATAGAATGTCTGATTTTTTTTAAATACTTCACATTTAAAGAGATTTGGAGGAAAATACAATATGTTTATGATTAAGATGAAAATTTACGAGCATATTTTAAACTAGTTAATTTAGTAGTATTTCTAATTTTCATTGCTCATTTATCAGCCTTAGGATTTTTTGGTATTACAAAATTGGAAAAAAATTACTATAATGCAACCATTACATGGGCAGATATCGAAGATCTTTAAGTTGATAATGCGTATTAATAAATTTAAAAAACTGAATAAAATAGTTTAATATTTTCTTATTTTTGTATGAAGATGGTGGAGAGAATATATTTATAGCTTTCACTGGGCAATATCAGCCATGGTCACTGTAGTTGTTTATAGTCCGTAGACTCTAGCTGAAGTAATTTTTATGTGTTTTATTTAATTTGTAACATGTGGAATTTTCGCATATTCTATTAATGTTCTGGGAAGTATTATGGCAGATATATCAAAAATAAAAAGGAAATGAAATCAGAATTGCTTATAGTAAACAGATACATGAATAAAAAATAACTATCTTCTAATCTGAGGAGTAGAGTTTCAAATTATATTTAATATCTACATTCCCTCTACAAAGAAAGGACGAGCTAAGTAAGAAAAATAATACATTTTCTATATAGCAACAATTTAAAATAAATAAATAGGAAGAAGAATACGTTATTGAGAAATTAAGTTTGAGTTTGAGAGAAGAGATATTAAAAGAAGTCAATGGTCGAATAGCAGATTAGTTCTCTTTTTTAAAAGCCAAGTTTTCACAAAGGGTTATGCAAAAAATAATGTATTTTATTGAAGAAATACATATCAGTTAACATGATGATATATATTAAGAAAATGAGCTAGATGACTGTGCTTTATATTTTATAGAAAAAGGAAGTGTTGAATGCTATCATGAATCAGTAAGAAATTCGGAAGAATAGGTCCCAGTAATCACGGATATTGTAAAAGAAAAACAAATTTTTGGACTTATTTCATTCATAACAGGAGAAAAGAGAGAAAATAGTACTCGGTCACTAGAGTGGGGGACACTTTACAAAATATCTCGAGACAATTTTATTCAAATTTTACTAAATAATAATAAATAAGATTATGAACTATTTTGCTATATGAGAGATGAAATCCTATACCGTTAAAATCTAAGTATTATCAAATAAAAATGCCAAATTTGCTAAAGAAACAATCATAAATGCTATAAATGTCCTAATGCTCATTTTATTGCCAATCCTATCCAAATAATCCGAAATTATATAGCTGATACCATATAATAAAGAGCTTATATTTAAAGAAAAAAACCTTTTCATACATATAACTCTATTAATAACAACACTCTCATCTAATCTTAAGTTGAACAATTTTAATAGCAAAGTGGTATATGTGACCTATATGGAGTAGATTAAAATTCAGATAATTCTTTAAATTTAGATGAAGTAAACTATTATTAAATAAATACTAAATTTAAATTGTAAATATTTAATTTTATATTTATTATTAGTCTATCCAATAAGAAGAGTCTAAAATAATATGGGAAAATGCTGAAGAAGAGCATGCCAAATCAATTTCAAGACACAGTAGTAGCTAATCTTCTAGTGAAGATGATAAAAATTCAAGCATTTTAACTTCAGTATAAAATTCTATCAATATGGGAAATATTTCTTAATTATAAAATAATTAAGCCTCAAAATAACTAAATTTATATGAAAATTAAAACTTTTCTACTTTATCGCATAACATATTATAAAATCAATCTTAAGATCAATAATTATCTCAAAATAACGGATAATTTGCCAATTTATCTAATAGTCCTTTAAAAAGGAATTTCTAAAGTCCTCTTCTCAATTGTGGTGATCATCAGCAAAATAATTAATAATAAAAAAAATGTAAGAATTATATTTTAAAGTATAATTAAGTTTAGTTATATTTTTGTAACTTAAAGATAGTCCGTAGTATACTCAAAACAATATGAATTAGATAAATTTAACTAGAAAAAACAGCTAAAATACTTAAAAAAATTAACCGATTAATATGAATTCTTCAAGTAAAAGTAATGGAAGAATATCTTCAATTAAAGCTAATCTTTAATAAAAAAGAAGAAAGTCGCTATAGCCAGCATTTTAGATTAAAAAATAAATGTAAATGTAAATAAATTAGAATGGATAAAAGGAAAATAAATAAATAAATTATATGAAAATATCTGAAGGTTTTCAAAATAGAAATATATAGTATAGTTAAAATTAGAACAATAGCGACATTGTGAATTAATTATAAACTATTTTAAGCTCATTTACTTAATTAAATAGTATATAATTATAATAAAACCAGAGAAAGTGTGAAGATACTTCATAAAACAAGGTTCCTTCATGGATATAGAAAACATCAAGTGAAAGTAAAACATAAAATCATATGATAAAACAAAGAAGAAGGTCAATACAAAATATTTAATATCCGTAGTAATATAATATAGATTTTTCAGAAAATTCAAAAGAATCTAGTCCCAAAAAAGCCCCGTAAATATTTTAATCACTTTAGATTGATTTATATATATATATTTTTTAATATAAATATTTTTCATAGTTATTTTGATGATAATAACTTATTATTACTTGGTAGTCAATATGTTAATTAGTAATTATTTGAATAAGTAGATTTAGATAATAAATTCGAATTTATTTGGGAATATGACATATATTATCCTTAACATAATATCTCAACAATACTTAAAAAATAAAAGAAAATAAAAATCAAAAAAAGCAAGAAATATGAAATAAAGAGGGACAATTAAAAATGCCATAAGAAAATAAAAATCAGTTTCTGTCTTTTCTGCAATGCTTAATAAAAATAATAAGACTGATTCCGAGATATAAGCAAAAAAAATACTTTTATAATAATAATAAGCTAAATTAATATAAAAAGAAAATAAAAATAGTTAACTTTTATAACAAACTTAATAATCAATATTATTCCAAGATTAATCTAATCTAAATTTAATCAATCCTAATAATTCTTTCTTGTAAAATAAAAAAATATAATAAAGCTTTAGCGATATATAATTTGATACTACCAGTGGTAAATGATATTTTATTAATTATGGTAAATTATTATATAATTAATACTAGAGATAAACAATATTTATACAATAACACTTAATAAGTATATATTAACACTTTGATAAAACTATATTCTATAAAGGGTTATTTTTATACATACTAAAATAAAATTATTTAAAAATATTATATTAAATTATTTTCATTCTTTATGTATTTAGATTTTTCATAATCAGAATTTTTCTAATTCTCCAACTAAAATAAAATTATTAATTATAATAAATTATATATTTTATTGGATATAATATATAATTACTATTAGCGTTATAGAAGTTTATTTATTAAGGAACTGCTCTAGCAGAAACAATAGGAAGTTCATATGTAATAATTAAGTATACTTTTTTACCAGATTATTTACAAGTACCCTTTAATTTTAATAAAAAATGATAAGACATATATATACTTTGTTCTTTTAAAAATTTAGTATATTTATTATACTCTTGCTAATGAAATTCCTTCACCTTCATCAGCATCTCCTCTTCTTCCATAAACTAGAGGAGGGTGCCATCTGTGAACATCGTAGTGGTTATTTAATAAAATAAATCCTTAAAAATTATTTAATAATTAATATATTGTATAATTTTTGCAACATTAATTCTAAATTTACTTGTATATTTTTATATTTATTATTTATAATTATTTTAAATGCAAGTATTATATTAATAAACTTGAAAACATTATATTTTTATTACCAGCTCCAATAGTATTTTCTCTGCTATCATAAGCTTTAGTGAAAGGGGTTAATTCTTCTTTAGGAGGTTAACAATTTTTTTAAGCTATTATATTCAAATCTTCATCGAAAATAACGGCTTTGGCCCACTATAAAAATAATACTTATTCTTAATTTCTAATATGACTTATGTTGCATTTAATATTATATATCAATAAAAATATAAATTAATATATATTGCAAATTTAGAAAATTAGTCAATTTCTTATATAAAATAAAGTACTTCGTCTTCTTTTTCTAAGGCTGCTAATAATGCGGCTTAATCTATTTAATTTTTTTCCATTTATTTCTAAATTAATGTTATTTTATTAATATTATTATTATTTAAATTTATTAATTATTTTATTCGTGTATCTCATGCATTAAAGAAAAATATTGCTATAGCTTCGGTGATTAACAAGTAATCAATTTCTATTAATTATGATTAACTTATATAAAAACGAGGTGTACTATTATCATATTATTTATCTATAAATATAAACTAATTATTCATATAAATATATAGAAATAGTTTCATAACATAAAATATAAAATTGCATTAGAGATTCTATATATCAAAATTCAATTTATTAATTATAAATAATATATAAATGTATATACATGTTAAAACTAAATCGTTTTTATAAAAAATAAATCATGCTTTTTGATCGGTTGATTCGTTAGATACTAAGTCCTAATAAAACATATTTATTTAATTTAAAATGCATTTTATTAAATTTTTAAATAATATTATAAATTACTTCTTTTAAACCTCCTAATCTTTTACTTTTTCCCTTAAAATAAAAAATAAAATTTAATATATTATATTATAATTTTATAATGCATTAAATTTTACTGCGAAAAAGTGAGTAATTATTAATATTATTCCTAATAAAAGTAAAATAGATCCAAAAATATAAGAGGGAATTTTAGCATTTTCAACTAATTCTGTGCTTGATACAGTTAAAGATGCCAAAAATATGTCAAATAACCCCCTTCCTAATAAATTTTATAGGAATTAAAAGTACTCAACAAAAAATTTTATTTAAATTCTGCAGCAATCATCATTAGCCCAAACAATCTATTAATTTAAATTATTCACATATTACTAACAATTTAATTAGAATATTACAAATTATAGACATATAAATCCTTATATTCTACAATTATAAGATTATTATATGAAAATATAATTTTTACATGAAAAAGAAGGGAAGGAAGAAATTGAAAAACTTCGAGCTTATATTAGAAAAAGTAACAATAGCGAAAATTCCGATTCCAATAAAGAATAATCTGTATTTAAATATAAATTAATTATGAATTTGTATTCAAATTATATTGGATTCTTATGAAATTATTGTTATTATATACAAATATTTAGATATAACAATTAAAAATATTACGCAGTAGCAATATTCAAATACTTCAATATATCAGCTAACTTAACTGCCATTTTTACTATTTTATTAATGTTGATTTTATATTATTATTTTTTATAAATTTATTTTAGCTTTATTATATTTTTAATGATTTTATTGGTATATATTAAAAATTTTGTGATAGATAAGTGATCATATAGTATTTATGTTAAACTTTATAATTAACTCATATTCTTATTAAAGGAAAATTTACAAAGATTATTAATACCAAATATTAAATTTTTCTATTACTAATTTTATTTTAAAATTATATTTAAATTATAAAATTTATATTAAAAAGTAATTTTAAAATATTTAATCTGATTAATAATAATAAAGAATTTCTTAAAATTATTTAAAAATAATATCCTATTAATTTTTCAATTATATTTATAATGTATTGAGGTTAAATAATTAATTTAGATATATATAATATATGTTTTTAAGTTTTTAAGGAAACACTTAAATAGGTTGATAAGAATAATAAATTTAAATGAGAAAAATTTTTAACTTTTATTACTTAATATAATTTAAATTTTAATATAATTTTGACAAATAAATTAATTAAATATATTATATTTTATATAGTTATTTTATAAATTGGTTTATATAGGAGTAAATAGGTAGTAATATATTAATTCATTATTTAGTATTTTTTTTATATCTCTAGCAATGGTCTTCAAAATCTAAAATAACTTATCATCATCTCCTATGAATTTATTAAATAAATTGAATAACTTATAAATAACATTATTTTTATTTATTATATATAAATTTAATGTATGAAAGGATGATTTAAAACCACCAAAGAAATTATATTATATAAATATAATTTCATAACATTTCAATCGTTTTCGACCCAGACCTATCCGTCATATATCTATTGAAGAGACATACCGGTACACACAATTAGGCCTTATATATAATATAATGTTATAATTATTTTAGATTTTTACATTTTCTAATGAGATTATGTCTTTTAGGAGAAGATTATTTTTTAAGATTTTTAAATTCTTTTAGTATTTATTATTTTTTTAATTATATAAATTCATTAATTAATAAGGCAATATATAGTATGATAAAATAAAGAATTTTAATTTATTATAATAAGTAATAATTAAATATATAAAAACTAATTACTTATTATATAAAAAGTATTTTTAATATTAATATTTAATACGGTATAAATAATAATCAAATATCTTCATATTCTTGAAATATCTAAAGAAGTATTATTAATTATAGACGATCCATTTAAATTTTTACTATTGGAAATTTTGGTTAAAGTTTTATTATTCATAACCTATAATTTTGAAAGCTCTTAATTTTATTTAACTTCTAATTCATTTTTCATATTTTAAAACTTTTAAAGCAATCTAAAAAATATATAAAAAATTAAAATTTACAATTATTAAAATAATGATTATTTTTCACTATAAATTTGTTTGTGTTTACTTTTCTAATTCCTAAGTTCTAACTTTTATTTTCTCTTACAAACTGTTCTCCAATTTTACTTTTAGAGCTTCCAATTCATTTCTTTATTTTTGTTATAATTAATTTCTTTTTTTAGCATATTTTTCTCTGTGTAATTTTTCCCATTTTTCTTCTTCTTACTATTCTTAGCGAGCGATTTTGAATTTTAAATCGTGAGCTTCACCCTTAATAAAAAATATTTTAATTATAGTAGTGATGAGGTAGAGAACATTATTACATATTTTTTAGCTTTTATCATATTTTCCAAAACATATCTCATATTTAAAACATCTTTAGAATACTTCACTTTAGGAAGTACTAGTTTTTAAAGTTCATCCTCAAATTTCTACTATTCATCAATGTGCTGATTTATAAGGTTGTCTTCTAATTACTTAAGACTTTCTACGTGTTCCTCAATAATTTAGTCCCAGATTTCATTAAATTCATTAAATTATTATAAATTAAGTTTTTCCAGTTCATTTAACTAAAAGAAGTGAAAATAAATAAAACAAATTATAAAAATATACAAATTTAATCTTACTTCTTCTTTATTTTTTTCTACAACTGCCAAACTACGGTATATTAATTCATGCTATTATAATTCAGCAATTCTTTGAGTGGCTACTTCGGCTTCTTTGAAGTTTCCTTCTTTTATACATTACTTTTCATAATCCTGCAACAATTATCTTTATATAAATTATAAAATATTATATATCTATTTATAATATTTAATTTTTAAAATCTAGTTTATTTATATTGAATGCATATTATTTTTAACAAATTTATTTATTTTGCTATTATTTTAAAACTATATTGATTAATTTTCAATATAAAGTTACATATAATCCATAATTTTTGAAGGATCTAATGGTTGATCAGAGTGTACTTAGGATTTAGTAAGTCTATAGCTATTTTAATTTTAATTTTTTTTGATAGAAGAGTTAAGTCCCAATTGCTATTTTACATTTCCATTCGAAATATCAAGCATTTACTTTTGGTTATCTTCATTTTTTTCATATTATTACTACATTTTTTTATATTTGCAATTTTTCTACTAATAATATATAAGGATTGGTATTTGATTATAATTTATTTTCAATAAAATATATTTTAGTAATAATCAGTTTCTATTAAATATTATACATTGAATAAAATTATAAGTTTATAGCATAATTTATAAAAGTAAAAGTTTATTATAAAATGTTCAATTTTTTTAAGATTATAAATTTTTCATAAGATTAAATTAGGTAAGCCAAATGTATATTTTATAATTAGGTTAAACATAAAATTCATTTTTGTTATAACTACTAAATTTAGAATAATAATTAGTTTGTTTAGCCATAATTTTATTAAATAAGGTAGTTGTTGTTGTGGGTTATTTTTTTATTCAAGCTGATTAATTAAATATTAATCTATATTAATAATAATATTAAAATAATTAGTCAAGCTATACATGAAAAGACATAATAGTATATAGATTTCTTTAGAACCGCCACAAAATATTCATTCTATATCAAGCATGTCAGATGATTTTCATATTCTTTGCAAATCATCATAAATTGAAGAAAATTATTAAGATTTTGCTAGCATAGAATAATTATCTATTTAAGATAAATTGAACAAGGTAATTATTTAAATATCTAAGTAAATATAAATATGAGAGAAATAAAAAGAATTGAATAATTTTAAATATTAAAGATGATGATTAAAATGGGGTCAATTCATTAACTAGAAAATAAAGAAAACGAATATGATGAGCATATAGTTAAACTTAATAATATTTTTGATCAGCTTGACTAATAAATGACCCCTGAACCAGATTAAATTCTCATATCATAAGTTTGCACACCGTCAATCAAAAAATAATAATTAGAGTCTGGACGGACCAAATAAATGCTTCACCATTCCAAATCTTTGAATCATATTGATTTAAAAAATAGAAATGCAATCATAAAATAGTCTGAATAAAATGAAAATGGAAGAGAAGAGTAAAAATAAATGATATAAGAAGAATAAGAAGATGAAGATTATAAATTAGATATTGATTTATAATATGATAGACATAATGGAAATTTATTATAAGAAAGGAATTTTAGCAATGGAATTTAAAGCAAAACCCCATCACAAAGTACTTAGTAATCTAATTCTCAGATTAAAAAAAACCAATAAATGAGCAATAGCAATCTATTATATAAATTACAGAATAATATAAAAAAATAGCCTAAGAACAAGAATAAAAATATTTGGATAATATAATGGAAAAACAAAATAAGTAATACAACTATGATACTATAAATGCATTAATTATTATTTTGTTTATCTTTTTTTTACACATTAGAATAGAAGAATTACATAAAATTATTTTTAATTTATAAATTCAGGCAGAAAAAATGGAATTTGCCAATAATAATAAATAAACAGAAATTAAAAATTAAAAATAGTAATTAAAAAATCATTAACATAAAATATAATAACTAGAAGAATAAAACGAGAAATTAACATAATTTGGAGAAGATATAAAATAAGAAATTATGTATTTAAAAATTGATAAAGAAATATTCATGAAAACTAGTGAAAAACAGAGTTAAGAATTAAGGTATTATAATTTAAATCATTAGTGTTAGAGATAATTAATAAATTCTAAATTTTTTTTTATTTTTGTAGGAAATACAAACTTGAATAATTATGTTTAATTTGCATGGATTAAAAACGTACTCATATTGCTATACCTTGCGGCCATTTTATATATTGCAAAAAATGTATAAATTTGATTAAATAAAAAATGACAATCCCAGCTGTAGTTATTGTAGAGAGCCTATACAATAAACCCTCAAAGTTATTTTAATAGATAATTAATGAAGATAAATTTTATATATTTGTACAAATCATAATTTTTATATTGTTTTTAATTGATGATTACTATTCACATATATATATATAATGAATTAATTAATTTATAATAATAATATAATATATTTAGAATAAATGATATGCATTAATAATATTTAAAGTAGAGAAAATTTATTAAAAGAGTCGAAGATCAGCTCTTTTTATTGTTTAATAAATATTACCACAATTAATTGGAATAAAATCATAATAATAAATAAAAATTTTATTAAGAAATCTGATATTGGATTAGCTAAAGTTTAAGAATCTTCAAAATATCTATATATAATAACAATGTTTTCTTCTTTAATAGGAAATAAGGAATAAGGAGCACCATAGTAAAACATAAAAATTTAAAAAGAAATAAAACCAGATAAGTAAAAGCCTGAAGTTAATGAAACTGATTAAAATGAAAATAAAAATATAACAAATGAAGTAAACCAAGAAAAAATATAATAATAAGAATTATAAGATGGCCATTAAGAAAACTAATACTAAAATATAAATAAAAAGGAAAATAGTGACCATTTAATATCTATAATTCCTATGCAAAATTCTCTTTAGCCTCATAATAATAATAACAACAATTTCAGTTATACAGATTTTTCAGAACTAGCATCACCTAATAGTTAAATTAAAGAAGAATAAATAATATAAGACTAATAAGATTCATTATTACCTCAAATTAAAAGAACAAGCTAAGTTTAAGAAGAAGAAAAAGAAGAGGGAAAAGCTGGGCTCAAAAAATTTTTTTCGAAAAAAGCAAATTATATTTCTAAAGATAGGTATTTTGATGATTCTATCTTGAAAACTACCATATCAGGAATAATTATAAGAAATAAAGAATTCCATAAAATCTTGCAAAAGCCATATCCCACATTAGAATCACCTGATGATTCGTTGGTAACATATTTTTATATATTCGTATAATATTTCAATATGTATATTTGTTATAATATTATAGGTAGTGATTGATATTTTAAAAAGAGAATCGAAAACTAATAAGGAAATATAATTTTTGACTAGAGTTTTTATGAATTTAGAAGTTTTTAAAAAATATCCGGGTCTATTTAATAAAAATAAAGAGCTTCAAAGTATATTACTAAAAGAAATGAAGTATGAATTCCATGAAAAAAATAGTGTTTTATTTGACCAAGGAGATTTCGGAGATTAGTATTATATAATTTTGAAAGGAAGTACTGATTTGTATAAATCAAAAGTTCATGTGCACGTTGATAAATAAAATAAATCGCCAATGAAGAGAAAAGAATAAGTAGAAGATGAATTAGATACAGAATAGTAAACAAACTAATAAAAATTTTTTATAATCACTAATTTAAAATATTTATACTATTAGATATATTTCGAAAGAAATGAAAAAGAAAAAATAAATGATTTAATCCCCGTAGCAGCAATAATCAGATCCATTAGTATAAGAAAAAATAAGGAAAAGAATTAAAATATTAAAATAAAAATTTTTAGATAACAAAAAAAATAATTAAAATCTAAATATTTAGTAAGAAAATAAAATTGAAAAACAATTAAAATAATAAGAAAAATAAAAATAATTTATGAAAAAGCCAAACTTTTAATAAATGGCAAATAATAAAGGAGGAATTACGCGTAGTACTATTAACAAACCGTAATAAGATGTAGCATTATTAAATCCTTAAATACATCGGGAAATAAAACTAGAAAAATAGGAAAAGGAGAGAAGATATAAGCAATACTAAAATATAGGTATAATATATAATTTTAATGAAAAATATATTAATTATTATATTTAATATTAATATTTATTAGTTTAAAATTATTAATTTCTAATCCATTTGCCTTAATCGAGAGCGTTTGGTGAAATTGCTTTAGCAACAAAGCAAAGAAGGTAAGCAAACTTTTATAAGAATTATGATATTTTAATAAAACAAAATATATATTTAGAACAGCTGCAGCTGTTTGTGGTGAAGATAGTCATTTTATGACTCTTACCAGGGAGGGATATTAAAAAATAATTTTAGAATATGAAAATTAATTAATTTAAGAAAAACTAGATTTTCTATGCTAATTTTCTTTTTTCTAAAAAATACCCAAAACCTATATGATGGCAATATTATATGAAATTTCAGAAGTTGAATATAATAAAGATAACATTGTTTACACCGAAGGAGAGGAAATAAATTAAGTTTATTTTGTGAGAAATGGAGAGGTATTTAATATTATATTATTTTATTAGATAGTTATGATTTATATATAGATTGAAGTAAATTAAGTGATTGAAGTAGATAATAATAGTAGACTCTCTTCTAAATTAAATCCCTATATTAAAAACTCTTAGAAGAAACCCAGAGCCAAAATTCTAACTATATCTCAAAATTCATATTTCGGAGAATATGAAATAATATAGGATATTAAAAAAGAGTCACAAGGGCTTAAGTTATTTCTTCTAAATGCCTTTTATACTAGATTAATAAAGAAGTAAATATTAGAAAAAAAATTAATTTATTTTTAACTTTTTAATATACATAATACAATATTTTATTTTAATTATAATTGCTATAAATTAGACTCTTCTGGAAATTATTGAAGATTTTAATTATACCTCTCTATTTGTAGATGAAGCTATGGTTAGGAGTGAATATTACTATTCAAGAACGAAAATAGCTGAAAAGCAAATAGTTTAGTAGTAAAATTAAAAACAACAGACTAAAGTTCTCCATGATCATATAAAAAATTATAAAAAAAATAAAAAAGAAGAATTAGTTATAGACTCCAAGGAAATTATAAAAGAGATAAATAAATAGTAGACACATTTAGTAGGATCTCATAATAAAAATTATGATTTGCATGATCCTGATAAAATAACAAGTCCAATAAGATTTAGATAGATAAATAGAAAATTTAAGGAATAGGAAATGGCAAAACTCAACAATTTATAGTCTCCAAGACTGATATAAGAATTATAATAAAAAATTGAATCTTAGAAAAATATGATGACATAGTCTAACGAAAATAGTATGTCCCCATCAAAATACATTCAGAGAAATAGTAGTGCCATGGGAAATTCAATTAATATTCAGATGGGAAATGATAATTCATTATTCCAAAATAGCAATAGACATATAGTTATGAATAAAAGCAAAAGCACTTTATAAGATATATATTCTAATATAAATAATAAAATACTAATATAGTAATAAAATCTTCAAATTTAATCAGATTTAGAAATTGTAATTTAAGATTAACAGAGTGATAAATAGTAATAAAATAAATTAAACCAAATGACAAATACTAGTAATGATACCATTAAAAATGCACATGATATGGTTAAACAAAAATTAATTACTGATACGCTAGACACGATATACCAACTTCAGTCTAAATCTGATTTAGAAGCAATAAATAATAATTATTATATTCCGAAACCGAAAGATCCTAATATGAGTGAGTAATAGATTATGCAAGAAAAAATTCATTGTATGAAATAAATTTCTCTTGAATAAAGAATTTCATAAATTTCAAGAAATAAATCTTTGCAATATAAAAATCATTCAAGCTTGCAAAAAGCAAAATAGTGGAAATCATTAAATAGAAAATCAAACAAGCTACTAAAAGAGTTTTATAAAATAGACAAAAAAAATATACTAGATTTCGAAAGTTTTTAAGGAAACGGATTTTTTCATTTTAAAGATGAACTAAAAAGATATTTTGAAGAAATTAAAATAAATAAAATGGGGGAAAATAATAAATTTTTTATAAATAAAAACTACAGTTATAAAAATCTAATCCAATAATTAAGTAATGTAAATACTCTTTAAGATAGCATAACAAATTAAAGTTAGGATATTTAATAAGATACAATGATGGATTAAGATGAAATTTAATCCCCAGTGGTTTAAAATAAAAATAGTACTGACTTGAATATATTATAAAACTCTTCAGGCTATAAGTAGAGAAAATCTCCTGAAGTTTCTATAAATCGCTTGTTAGAACAGTTAAGTCCAACTTCATAAAATTCTTCTAAAAATCCATATTTTGCATTTAATAATTAAACTGAATCCAACACAGTATTCACACAATAATAAGAAGAAGATGAACAACATACAAAAAAATAAAAAATAATCAAATTGTGTTACCTATTATCTTTAATAAATCAAATATGATGACTGAAGAAACTGATAAAAATTAAAATTGTGGTGATAACTACTATAATTTGAAAAAGTCTTTACATATCAAGAATTCTACTTCTAGCTTTTCACATAGAAAGAATATGATCTAAAAATCTGTTCAGTTGGAAAAGAATTAAATCGAGTAAGTTTAGAATTCTAAAGAGTGTCTTCCACTTAATGATACAAAGGAGCAAAATAATAAAAATAGATTGTAAAATCTCTTTTTATAGCCGCAGTTTCATAATTAGTAAGGTAATAATATGCTGAATTATTTTAACAACTCAAAAAATAACTTAAGCATACATTCTCCAAAGCACAGGTACACTCACTCTGAATAAAATTCAAGTAAAAACTATGCTAGCATAGATTAACTTAATATCAATGGAATTGGCTCGCCAGAAAAAATATATAATAATCAACTCTTAATAAATAATAAATCTTCTAATTATTAAAAAAGATAGGCGAAGCCTTACTTTTTTATAAACATGAAAAGGCCATGACAAATATTAATAATAATATCAAAGAAATAGCCCAACAAGAACTGCAAAAAATGTAAGAGTAAGAAATTTTGAAAAAACCAGAAAATTAGAAGTCAGTTTTATAAAAGTTTTTATAACTTTTGTGAACTTATTAATTTCAAAATTATAGTAAATTTATATAAATAAATAAATGATTTATTATCTTATAATTAGAAAAATTTCTTTAATTTATTATAACTTGCACCTTATATATATATATTATATTTCTTCTAAATAATAACTGTACTATTTAAAATTAAATTGTCATCATACACCTCCAAATTCTTAGCAATTGCTGGGGGATGAACATATTTATTTGTCATAACATCCATTCTCATCGCATTCTTTAAATGTACATCCACATTACATTATTATATTATCAACTGCATCTCTGAGGGCCATACCATCTACTATACACTTAGTCGAGTCACAATTTTCTACAAGCTAATTAAATTCAAGTCCATTCATCAAATGAATTGAGCAATTGCAAGGTGTGGGAAATTCTCCTCCCATTGTTGCTGAGTGCTTGCATATGCTGCTTCCTTTAAATATAAATTGTCAAGTAATTATTGTTATTTATTAAATAAGCTAATAAAATACAATACCAATGTGAAATTTTTCAAATCTTTCTTAACAAAAATCATGAAACATGCATTATTCATCGAGATAGTCTTTCGGCTCTCTACATTTTATGCAATCTTCTGAGGGATGCCATTTATCTTCTAAACAGTACGATTCGCATGGACTATTGAATCCACCGTAATCAATTCCACACTGCAAAAAAATATTTAATTATATACTAAATTATAATATAATTATTTAATATTACCCAATTTCCGTATCTCCAATCTCTAAATATATTATCATGTCTCATTGGAGAGTATTTTAAACAATTTTTATATAAATCTGATGTTACATAAGTTTATAGGGCAGATTATATGTTTTTGTTAGTTTCCACAATGAAATCAAAGACACCTTCATGCTCTTTATCAAAATGAATGCATCCCTTATCCTTTATTATTAGCTAATGAGTTTTTTTTAAGGATTATGAAAATCTAAAAATTATAGATTGGTGATGTTATGTAAGGGATGATCATTATCTCCAATCGATTTGTATTTAGATAATTTTTTGTGGTGTTATTCTGTTTGGTTTACTCTTTATACAAATTTATGATCGTGATTTATAATTTTCTTTCCAACTAATATTCCAATTTATAAAGTAATTGCCAAAAATATCAGAAAATTTGATTTCATTGTTTATAATATTGTCTACACTTTTTATTAATTTCAATATTCTTCAAATTCGTGGAAATTATTAAAAATTAATTAATTTATAATTAAATATTTGTAAGTGGGTTATTAACAAAAATTAATACATTTTTAACTGCATATTTATTTATATTACAAACTTGTATTTATTATTATTATATTATTTTCATGAGACTTTAAATTAATATAAACTTTTCATCTAATTAAATTTTTGTATATTTTATAAGTATTAGAATAAAGATATAATTATAAATCAAAAATAGATGTTTTTATTTTTTATTTTTTATTTTTAGGATTAATATTTTAGTTTATTTTAGATGCAGGAGTAGGAGAATGGATTATATAGTGTTTTTGCTTATATTTTAATTAATTTTATTAATGTCTTGTTTTTATATTTATTTATTGATATTATTTCTATTATTTTATTATTTATTTATTTATTTTTTTTTTTTTTAATAATATTTATATTATAATTTATATTTTTTATATATTTATATATATATATTCTTCTTTCCTCTTCTCCTACATTCCGATTTCGTCAACCTGTTTTTTATAAAAATTAAAATGATTAATAAACGTGCCTTTCACGTGGTAAATGTAAAGGATATAAAGAATTATTTTTGAAGATTTATTAATATTTAAAATTTATAGTCATTGAGTGTTTAAAAACTAGGGATCTCTATTTGGAAATGTTGTTTTGGGCCTGAGAATTAAAATTATAACTAATAAATTTCAAATATTGGTTGGAATATCTTCATAAATCTTTTTCAAATAAGATAACTAAAAATCCATATTTTTCGAAAAAAACGCTGGAAGTTGAATGTACTGTTTAGGCATTTGTTTAAATAAGTGGATTTAAAATTATTAAAAATTG
This sequence comes from Miamiensis avidus, assembly GCA_037039885.1. NCBI lineage: Eukaryota > Ciliophora > Oligohymenophorea > Philasterida > Glauconematidae > Miamiensis > Miamiensis avidus. The sequence goes on from JAWVGU010000102.1 coordinate 95,278, forward strand.
GATCTTTAGTGAAGTGAATCTTATTTGAATCCTTAAAGAGAAGGGGTTGCTAAAAATGTATAGCTTTTATTTTTTATTTGTTATTAATGTATTATTATGAATGTATAGTAATTTTTTTTAAATTCAAATTTATACATATTATTTTTTGTTTAATTATAAATATAAATAAACCAAGTATACTAATTCTTTTAAAATAAACAAATATTAATGTAAAATAAATTTGAATCCATTTAATTAATAATAATAAAACACACATATGTATATAAAAGCAAAATGCATTTTAAAATTAATAAGATCATTTAAATTTTTATTATACAAACATATTAAAAATATAGAAAAGAAAATTAGAGGATAATTATAATTAAACTATAAAAATAATATTATAATTTAAATAATATTAATAAATTATTTTATACAAATTATAAAATATATTAATTAATATATGTAGTTTTGTTAAAGTTATATAAATTATATATGTTAAATTTTGTTATAAAGAATAAAGAAAGAAAAGTAAATTATTATTAATTTAATTTTAGTATTTATCTACCATCAATTTTAAATAATTTCACAATTATTAGAAGGAGCCTGTATAATTTTGTTCTTATCTAATACATACTAATTAACAAATTTCTATAAATTTTCAAAAGGTTCAATAAAATATTATTCTACACAATCATCAAAAATTGGATATAAATATAATTTGCTATTGTCATCGAAAGGTTAAATAACAATTTCTAACTTTGTCTAATAGCAGCGTTATAGATTATGTTACTATTATGATTGTTATTATTCAATTTACTATGATTAGTGTTATTATTATTAATTTGTTGGACTTGTTTAATTATTTTATGAAGAGTTACTATTGGAAATTAGTTTCTATGAAGTTTTAAATTATATTCCTATATCTTTTTAACTTTTAAGTGTTGTGTTATTATTAATTTTAAAAGATGTTTTATTTATTTCTTAATTTTAAATATTATTTTTATTATTTCTAAAATTGCCCTCTGATTAATCAGAAGTTTCAGGATCTGTATAAATTTATTTTTTAGTTTTTTTTAATTTTATAATTTTAAATTAAATGCTGTCTGTTAATTCTTCTAATTTTTACATATACTATTACTACCATTGCTACTATTCATTACCATATGGTTGATCGTATGCTTATTATTGTTTTTTTTAGAGGTTGATTTGCTAATTATAGATCTTTTTTTTTAATGCTTAAATTTTCAGAAATATCGTCTTCATCTTCATATTCGTATTCGTATTCATACTCGTATTCATAATCATCGTCTTCATCTTCTTCTTCATAGTCATCTTCATAATAGGATTCATATACATAAGAATATCTGCTAGTTTGCTTCTGAGATTAAATTGATATAGAATCATTTTATTATGGTTTATTTGTGTGATTATTGGTTTTAGTTATATTATTATTGATAAGCATTTTATTTTGTTTTTCAAGACTTGGTGTTTTTATTCTATGAAAATAATTTAAATTTAGATTGCAATAACGATTTTAATTATCTACCTTAAAAGCATGTCCCAACATCCTATGTTCCTTTTCTACTATATAACACTAAGCCAGTATTTACTTTATTAAGTATCATCAAATCTAACAAATTTTTTGCTCATTATAATTTATTTCTTATCATTAATCTCAGTTTGGTTTTCCATAATTATGTCCATAGTTTCTAGTCTTTTTCTACTTAACCATGAATAGGTTTCTTATGTGAGCTAAAAATTATCTTATTTTTCAATAATTTTATAATTACTCAACTATTTTTATATAAAAATTTTATAAATATACTCATAATCTAATTATAATGTATATTACTGCAGAGTCCCATAGTTTTCTATTTTTACTTTTGAAGGCCTCGTAAATATCTTCTTATTTAGCATTTTAAAATCTTAAGGAGAGTTTAACTAAAGGAGCTGGCTTGTTTAAATATTTGACTGTAATTAAATTATTTTTTTTATACTACACTTTAGTCCAAATTTTGGGTTTATTATCAAGCAAATCTTCTAAATCATACAAGTCTGAAATTGTACCTTATTCAGATTGCGTGGAATATAAATATTGCAGTCCAGTTTTATTTGAGCTGCCTTAAAAAAAAATTTTTTTTTATTTATTTTATAATCTTTTAATATCATTTTATATAAAAATAATTACTTTAACCTGAATTATGCACACTTAATATTTCTTCTCCACTTATTTTATTATTTGATAAGGGATCTTATAAATTTTACTAAATATCGTCATTATTGTCAATTTAACACTTATTATTTGGCTTTTAAGCTGGCTACTGATATAGTGGATTATAACCTTGCCATTATTTAAATTCATCAAATACTTTTTCATCTTCTATCTTAAAATATAAGTTCTATTTAGACATAAAACTCTAAAATTATTAATTATATTGTAAACTTACTAAGAATTTTAAATATTTTGGTTCTAAATGTAAATTCCCATCTAAATATTTTTTAAGTAAATTCAGTGCTGGTATTTTGCATTTTTTTTACGAGTTACCCAGTATATGATTGGATAATTAGAGTTATCTAATTAAGCTAAATTAAGTGTGTTAAAAAACTTCTAAGAATATGTCACTCACTGCAATAAAAATATATAGTTTTTTAATATTAAAAGCTTTATTTAACTAATTAATCAAAGTAATTTAATTAATTTACTTATATTTGTTTCAAATTCTAATAAATCGTTTAACAAAACTAATGCTCTATGACAAAGTATATGAGAAGCTGTTTTATCGTCTTATTAACTTTATGATCCAATAATTTATAGTAATCCCATAAAATCATTCTCTCCCTAATATTTATATCTAATAAATAACAATAAAAATCAATTCTATAAAGTAGCTTTACTTTGATAAACAAATATATTAAATCTATCGTAATATCAGGAACACTTTCAGAGCTAAAGTAAAATTCTCTAAATTCACTAATATAAAAATTTTACGAATCTTTTAATTATTAGTAAGATTAAAAACATTAAAATTAGAATTAGAATTATTACTTTAAATAAACATTGATTTAATCTTTTTTTTATTGCATTTTTTTAAAATTAGTAATAATTTTTCATCAGCCTCATTTCTGGGTTTAACCATTAAGTCAAATTTTTTATTTTCTACAATATGTTCTGTTGTTTATTTTTCTTATTTTTTAAAAACTTAGGTAATCTCAAATCTTTTATACTGCACTTAATTTAAAATAGTATGAATTAATTAATGAATTCTTGAAAAATTAATTTTTCTTTTTAAATGATATTAATTTACTATACTTAAAAATTTATATATATACGTATGATTTTTAATTTACTTCTAAGCTCTAAAAAATCCAAAAGAATAAGAATCTTAAATTAGAAATAATTCTTTACCAGGTGTTAAAGAAATTCTGTACCATTATAAAATAATATTAAAGTAATAATTATAAATAATATTTTATAATATACTATTGAGCATTTTTATTCTTTCTTTTATAAGACCTTCTTTTAAGTTATTGAATATTTTTTTTCCTGGAAATTTTTCTAATTTGATATGTGGATAATATTTATCTAGCTAAATACATAAAATATATTAACCATATCTATAAATGAAAATTTGAAAAATAAATATTACCCTATTTTTCAACTTATTGAATTATGAATATCTTTTTTTTATTTCATAGTCATGCATTAAAGTTCTTACCTTTATGTTATACACCTTAAATAAAATAATAATAATTGTATAAATATTTAAAAAAATCGTTTTAAATAAAACATTTAAAAACATAATTTGTTTTTTTGTTTTATATATAATCGAAAATTTTTCTGAATAATAAATATTTTTTATCCCTTGAAATAATATTATATTCTACTATTAATAATATTAATCCTATAATTATTCAAAATTTTTTATACATAATTAAAATAAAATGTAATTAGTTTTTTCAGGGATTACATGCATTTTGCTATTTTAAATGAAATTATCGGTTTATTTCTTAAGTATGAAAATATTATTTAACTTTTTTATTATGGAAAATATATACACATGTAATATATTTACTACAAATTGTTTTTCTTGATTTCTATCATCAGAGTCTATTTCATATCCATCAATTTACGCAGAATCTAATTGTTTCTATTCAACCATATTAAAATAAAATTCAGAATCACTTTAACTTAAATCACTTTTTTCTAATGGACCAATAATATTTAATTATATATCTTAAGAAGATGGTTTTCCAATCTTCTTTTATGAAGATTTTTTTGCCATTATCATACTATTATAATATCAATGAAAATAATTTTGTATATATAATATGATTTATTCGTCTATTTTTTTTAAAATGTCTTGCTTATTATTCTAATTGGGTTAAGTTTTTATATTTTTTTGTTTTTATTTTAGAGGTATTTAGTACCTAACACAGTTAATAAGAAAACATTATTTTGATAAAGAAAAAAAAATTTCAGTACATTTATTTTCTCATATAATTTTCCTATATATATCATATAATTTATGATATAATATTTCACTGGTAGAACATAACATGAAAAATATAATTTATAAACTATAATAATAGTATAAATAATATTTAAAAAATGTTATTAACATTATTAAAATTAATTGGAAAAAAATAATAAAGTATTATTCTAACGTTAAAGCTTTAAATTATATAAATATATTAAAATCGAAACACCAAAACAATATAAATTAGATATTATTATTATTTTCTATTGGATGCTATCGAATATTAAATTACATATGTAAATAATTAATAGTAATTCTTATATAATTATTAGAAATAGTAGATATTTAAATTATTACTCTAAACTATTATTTATATAATATTTATTTTAAAATATTGAACAGATGGTATACAATATAATAATTATATTCTAAAAGCTCATATTTGTAGAAACATGATATAGCTTAGTACATCATTATAAAATAAATTTATTAAGATAATATTAATAAGAAAATCTTATTACTATGTTAATATATTTAGATTTAAAATTAGAAGAAGGAATGAAAATCTAATTAGAATAATAGTAAATTTATCATGATTAAATAGTGGTTATTTTAAGTTTTAAAATATTTTTAAATTTTTAATTTTATACTAATTTTTTATTTAATTATGATAAAAAATTATATAATGAATAGATATTTTATTAAATTATTTTAAATATACATATAAATTACGTATTTGGTGCATATTTTATTATTTAAAATTACATAAATATATTAGAAAATTAAGATTTTTATTAAAATTATATATTTAATTTTTCAATTATTATTTTTTATCCCTTGCATTATTTAAATTATATTAGTTTATGGAATTCATTAATATTTGACTGATGTAATTATATTTGCTTCATTTCAAATGTAATACAAACTAAAGATTTATGATAAATAGAATATAAATTCTATTTTAGCTAATAATTAATTTCTATAATAAGTGAATCTATTTCTATAAAAATAGTATTGTGATCCAATCTTATTCCACTTACAAAGATGTAATAAATATATAGAAATGAAACTCAACTATTATAAAAATAATAAGTTGTCTGTATTATTTAAAATTTTTATCTTCCAGTTAAATAAAATAAATAATATCAAATTTTAAAATTAGATGTTGATAATAAATTTAGTTATTTAGTACTAGAATTTGTTTTAATGATGATTTAGGACTTAATTAGAGATCTTACTTTAGATTTTAATTATTCAATAAGAATAACATATATATATATCAAATTAAGAATTAACAATAAAATTAATTTGAATTACAAGTGGTAATTATAATAATAACACATTTCTAATAGAATTTAATTTTTATAATTGATCCAAATATAATAGGTAAATAATTTTACTTTTAATACCGAAAATAAGCAATTAATAAAATAGAAAATTATTATATAAGTTTTATATTACTAATTTTAGAAGTCTGAGCATATTATAACACTCGGTTTATATTAATATTACATACTAAAATATTTTGAGGATAAAACTAATAAAAAAATAATTTTTCTAAAATTAAAAATCACTAAATTTTATTCATAATAATAGAGCTAAAAAAAAATCTAAAAATAATTTTTTAGAATATAAATTTAAACTCTGGAATAGATATGGAAATATTTTAAATTAAACCCAATTATTATCAAAAATTTAGCTTTAGTCTATATGAATAAATAAAAATATAAAGATATTTTTATATAAATTAAAGAACATAGTTTTATTATGTTATCGCAAAAGGAAAAATATTATATAATAGTATTATTTTAGTAATGATTCACTTTATTTTATCTTTTAATGGTCTCATAAAAATATTTCTTAGATATTCGATTGAATTTTTATTTATCGACAATTAGATTATACTTATTTATATTTAAAAATAAATTAATTATTTATTTCAATTTTTATGTATAATTAGTGATATAATATACTAAATTCAATGAATTATTTTAAAAAAATTGCAAAAAGGAAATAATAAAAACTTAATATATTGAATCAAAAGCAAAATAATCCTCGCTCTTTTTTTTCTTTTCCTCATTGTGCTTCATTTATTCTTTTAATTTTTCTTTTTATTATTTAATATTTTTAAAATTATTTTCATTATTATAGTTAGGTAAATATTCAGATTTAACTATTTTAGAAACAGAGGCTGTATATTATTCATAAGCATCTTTTTCCCACTTTTCCCCTTCAATTTTTTCTTAATAACTTATGTGCCGTTCTTATAGTAGTTAGTCATACTTAACAGAGGTTTGTAAAACTAACCCTTATCTTACATTATTTAGATCTGTTCTCACTTATAAATTATCTTCAAGAACTTCAATGAATTTTAAAATAACCTCATAAGAAGGATCTTTGCTCTGCACTTTATTTTAACTTAGTTCTTGCTTATTAGGAAAAATAATATGTAATTTAGTAATGATTAAAAATTTTTACTTTGATTTTAAGTATTTGATTTGTGCTTTCAACTAACAAATCTTCTAAGCCTGTGAAATTTTTGGGCATTTTCTTAGCTAGAATAGCTGTAGAAGCTTCATTGAGTTGTTTGGTATAGGTATTATACTTACTTATCTAAAAATTGTTTATATATAATTAATAAGTAGAGATTTATTTAAATGGGTACAATTTTCTCCAAAGATTGCTTATTATGTTCTATATAAGATATTTTTTAGGTAGCACGCTTTTCGTCAAGTATAAGTTGATAAATTTTTTCTCTCTGATTTATATCACATATTTTATTGTAATTTTGTAAGAAATCCTGTTTTTTTTAATTTATCAGTTCTTCACTTTAGTTTTATCTTTTGATGACCGTATTTTTAACATTTTCATTTGCGGCTAAAATTTCTTTGAATGTTTTAAGCTTGTTTAATAAATTAATTAAAATAATTATTATTCAAATCTCTTAAAGTGTTTTAAAATTATATTTCAAAGTTCTTACTTATCTCTAATAATTTTATCTTTTCTTTATTACTTCTTCCTTTTCTTATTGCTATTGCCTTAAAAACACTTCATCTGTTTTTTTTTCTGTTTTTTCCATATCATAATCAATATCTTCCATTCTTTGGTACTTTCTAATTTTGTCTTCAATTTCTGTTTATTGATTGATTAGCTATACCTCTTTGAATTAAATATCTTTAAGTTATAGCTTTAATTGATCTAATTCCTTTTCTACATATCTTATATCACTTTCAATTTATCTTATAGTAAAAATAAGTAAAATATTAAAAAAAATATTAATTTTTCTCATAGTAGAGTTAACTAAATGTACTTTTATTGAACATCAATTTAATATTTTTCTGATTTTAATTCCTCTATAAATTAATCTAAATCATTTAAAAGTTGTGCTTCTCTTTAAATACCAAGCTTCATATTTTCCCCTTCCTCTTCTCCATATACTTTGGCTTACAGTTAGGTAATCTAATTCATACTTAGATTATATAAAGTAATATTATATTTAAAAAAATAAATACCTCTCTAAAGATTTGATCTGATTTTTAATTTAATTCATTATGAGTATACATTAATTCACTAATAATATCTTCAGGGGATTTTTTCCCTTTTACTTGTTTAATTTAGGAAGCCTATTAAATTACTTAACTCCCTTACGATCTGATAGATTCTTTATTAATTAGACTTTATGATTCCCTTTTTGTACTTCAGTATTGTTTTTGTAATAAGTAAAAATATTATCCTTTCCATAAGCAATATCTTCATCGCTTTCATTTTAATCGTCTTCCCATATATCATTATTCAAAATTTTAGGTTCTTCATGAAATTTGCCCGTTATTCCTAGTTAATAGTTTCTATTGTCTCCCCAACTCATTGTAAGGCCCCTAGAAGTGATAAGGAAACTGCAATTTTCTAAGATACATTATAAACATATATATTTTTTTCATATACATATATAAATTAAATATTGGCGAAATTTGTTTACCCCAAGCATAAATTTATACTACGAATTAATTATCGGCTGTCGAAATTCGAGAGGGATTTGCATAGGGTTTTATATCTCCTTTCCCTAATTGTCCGTACTAATTATCCCCCCAACTCCACACCTTTCCTTTGATATCTAGAGCAAGGCAATGATTGTATCCAGAAGCAATTCTCACTACAGGATCAGAAAAATCTTTCATTAATATTGGCTTTTATTGTAATGAGGAAACAGTGTAATTTCCCTTAATATTGGCTGTATTCATATTTAAATCCTTCTCTTTTTTAATAATATGTAATGTGATTTGTTATTAGCATGTTTTGAAATTTTCAGAGCTGTCTGGCCACTAGAGTCTTTCTAACTCAGTAAGTAAACCAGGCATTCTAAGTCTGTTGAATTATCAAACTGACTAAGCAAAGTTTCCAGGCACCGGGGCTGGTCATACAGGGCACAAAGCATAACAGCCGTTTTCCCCATTTTATTTTTCATTCCCAAGACATTAGCCAACTCTTAATTTGACTTGACTTCACTCTTGGCTTGCTGCAGCAAGTATTATAAAACTTCATTTAGTCCTAAATAGCAACATTGTTGGATGCTTGTCCAGCATTCTCCCTTTCTCAAACAAACTTCCTCTTTTACTTTGATTGGGTTATTTTAGTAAAATAAGAGAATTTCCTTTTCATTTTTTTGGTGTAGCAACTCATAACACTGTTGCCGAGTGTTATGAACAAGAGTTCTTATTATCTCAGTCTTTTTGATGGGTATTTATTTTTACTTTAACAATATTAACAAATTTTTTAATATTTTACCCTTGAAAAAGTGTAAACTTTCCCATCACTTGTTAGTATGTAGTTTGATTATGTTGTGTAGCTTAGTTAAATTATGGGAAGGTCTTCAAAGGGAAAAAAAGTCTATTATGAAATGTATCCTTTGTTACTATCTGAACCGCCACAAGTAAAAATAATTGAGGCTCCAAAATTTTCGATTTGGTTTTGTTAATTAATTAGTTTACTTGATTCAAATCCTGTTGATATTTTTGTTGATCTTTTCAACTTTGACATTTTTAATTTAAATAAATAAATATATCAATCCAATGGAAATTATTAGAAATTATTTAATAATTTGAGTATTTTTATAATATCAATCACAATTTAATTATTATTTTTTAATCATTAATCGTTTTTATTAGTTGTCTGTGCTATTAATTAGTTCAATCATAAGTATTATGCTTTATTAAGTGAGTATCCGCTCACTTAACTCAAGTCTACTTAATTTATAAATTAATTTGATTGTTCTTACCCTCCTTACTTGAAATTCAATTTCAATTCGTTAATAAAACGAAATATAAATTTTATAAAAAAATAAATAAATATAAATTATTCATAACAAAAATGGATTAAGATTTTATAAAATATCCAAGAACAACTTCAAATTATAATGCTTAAAATCAAAATAACATGTTTTTTAGAAGCAATTCATGCTAAAAAATTCCCTTACTCAATTCAAATAATACTTCATAAAAAATGAACTGGAAATAAGTAGTTGATTCGAATAACAACAATTCAACTTTGCAATATAAGCACACTGAAACTAATGAAAATAGTTTTAATAACTTTTAAAACTAGAGTTTTTCTATGAATTTTTAACTAAATTCCTCACTAGCATTTCCCAAAGAATATACACATAAGAAGCTTTAAGGTGATAAATAATTTAGATTCCAAACGGAGCTTGATGAAATTCCATAGAATAAAATAGCAAACGAAAGTTAATATAAAATGAAAACTGAAGGCAATGCAATGTAGTATACCACTACTAATTATCTATAAGAATTATGTGGCGAGTAAGACAAGGAGAATATAAACTCAATCAATCATTAACTAGCTTAATAAGAACAGGGATTATAAAAATATCATACATTATAAGAAAAAAGGATTTTAGCGTATTATCTCAACAAGAATAATCTTTTCAAGAAACCTCATAAACACCGCATTTTCTAAATTATAATTCGAAATAAAGTACAAAGAAGTTTTCCTACCGATAGTAATTGCCTCCAGCTCCCACCCGCACTATTAGCAGCATTAAAAAATATTATCAAGAAGAAGAATAACAGCAACAATAGTTACAGCAACAAATGCGATAATAAGAAAATCCGATTGGTGTCAAAAGTGAATTAAATCATAGTCTAAATAAAGTCAATTCGAATTTGAGCTATAATACAAGGTAATTTTGCAGAACTCCTACAGAAAAGTGCAATAATATCCCTTTACATCCTACAGCCTCCACTCGAGAATATTTGAGCTCTAAATAACAAATTAAATTTATATAAAAGACAGATTTTGACAAGTAATTACTTTAAGTCAATTAAGTAAGCAAATCAGCCGGAAAAAATAGCATCGTATTAACATCTCCCATCATGAGTTAGGAACAAATGGATGTGAGCATAAATCGTTAAAGTTTGTTAGAAGAATAGGGAATAAAAAAGATCCATTTCCCAGCTGAGAAAGATCAATTTAATTACAATAACTAAAAAACCCCTTCCAGTTTAATTGCATCAACAAATAATATAGTTATGGCTAATGATATAAGTTCCTAACTTATGCCTTAGGAATTTACAAATTTTTTAAAATAATAATTAACAATCAAAGAAAGTGCAAAATAAAAAATTAATAGCTAAATCTAACATTTTGAATAGTGTTTAGGGGAAATGTAAAATGAAATTTTGAATTAATTGGCCAGAAAACAAACACATTTAACTTAAGTTATAAGTGAACCTGAGTAGAAACTGTCAGATTTGTTTACTTAATATAAGTAAAATATTAAAGAATTTTTGGTGAAAAAAAAAGAGGCAGAAGCATAAATAAATTCCATTTAAACTGAAATTTAATAGACTTAAGAATAATTTTATCAAAATTAAAATTACTATTTCTAGTAACATTTTGATTTAAATAACACTTAATAGACAAACCAAGAGTTGCTTTTTGAGTTAGAAGAAAATGAAAACCGAGTAAAAATCCAATAAATAACAAAAAATTTCCTAAAATATCAAGAATCGCTATTTTCTAAACTGAAATACACTAAAAAAGAAATTTTAACTTTAGAAATGTAAATCGAAAGCAAATTTGCTTATGATTCATATTAATAATCTATTGCAAGTTGTTAAAGAGATACAGGGTTGGTAATTTCCTAATTGTTTTGTTAAAAAGATTAAATTTCTAATGAACAGCAGTAAGGAAGTTAAAATGCCTGGGAAAGCGAAAACTAACACTAGCACTTTACCTGTGAAAACTCTCATAGATACTCCTATAATAACACATTGCAAGAGATATTCGGTAATAATTAATAAGAAAAAAGTCCGTAAAATATCTTTTCAAATATAAACCCTCAGTAATCATGTAAAAATAATTAAATTAGTTCAGATATGAATAATTATTTACAACAGCAAAATTTATAATCTAAAAATTTAAATCACTTCGTATAATCTACCAACAGCTCTTTCAGAAGCACGATGTAGCAAAGTTTTTTTGATTTTCTGGCTTAGCATTTGGTAGAAAAAAAATAGCTCTGTAAAAAATCTTAATTATAAGATATTTTTAATGAATTTTTTTCTCAGCAATCGTGTCGATTATAAAGTGGTCCTGTATAAAATGGAAATCTCAATAATAATAGTATTAGTAACTAATTTTTAGTCAAAAATAACAATAAAGAAATGCAAGAACAACTAAATTAAAATAGAAATTAGGATTTCAGAGTTAGTTAAAAATTAATACAAGATAATAATATTTAATGTAAGAATAATACATTATCACCCTCATCATCTCAATAAAATACAGATAAAAATGGTTAGGAAAGTACTTAAGAACCTTTATATACAAATGTGGATAAAGCATATGATGAAAACACGCTAACTAGTAACAATAGTGGCTATAACTTGAAATTCTAATAATCTAGTATTCACAATATTACTTGCATAAATATGAATAATGAAAATTTTTGTCTAATAATGAACTGAGCGTGGAGCATGGAGAATTTGTTTTAAAAAGGCAAAACTCTGTTCTTGAAAAGAACAATCAATCTCTGATAGATGATTTAAATGCTTTTTAATTTAACAGCGATTTAGATTATTTTAAAAAAAGCAAAAAATAAGAAATTAAACAACATAAAGAAGAACAGCTTATCATAAATGAAACTGGAAATAGGACTATAAAGGAAGAATCAGAAAGGGAATTAATCAAATACTAATAATAATAAGTCAGTGATATTTTTAATCATGAAAATTTACTCAAAGCAAAAGAGTCAAATCAAAGTGACAGATCACTATAATTTAAAGATCTAAATTCCAGAGACCAAAGCCAATTTATCAGAGAAACCACACAAAATTTTAATAAAACAATTTCCATTAGTCTTACAAACTCACAGATAAGTGAAAACAACTAAAATCCTTATGTCTTATTACAAAAAAGGTATAAAGAAATATGAAATTCTTAATTTTAATATTCCAACATTTAATTTTTTTATAATAGTTTTTTAAATGATAATGATACTTATTTGAATGATAATAATGAATAGCTAGATATAGCTTTGGAAGATTTTGAGGCAATTGAAACATATTAAGAAATTTCATAAATGAAGCAAAGTGATTAGTAAGAGTTTTAAATATCCAATTCAAATAATAATACAAATAATGAAGAAAATGATAAAAGTCAAGTTTATAATTCATAAGCATTAAAATTTTCATCATCCAAGAAAAATCTCAGTCAGTTTTGTAATATTACCACTATTTCTCATAACAAGCCCCCTATCCCTCATTAAACCAGCATTAATACTATAATGAGTAGTAATTACAAATTAAACGATTAATCTTCATTTTAAATAGAAGAAAAGCCCTCTAATGTGAAGGGAATGATTACAGCAAAAGTGATATAAAATAAAATAGAAAATTAAAATCAGACTTAAAGGTAAAATCTACAAATAATGTAGCCGGAAGACAATTTAAATAAAGAGTTTGAATACCTTTAAACATTAAGTCAGAAATTATAGAGTAAAATTGAAAATTAATATTTTGCTATGAATACTATCAAAATTACTTCAAACTAAGATACTGATATATTGAGTAAAAAAAATGCTTAGTATTATAAAACTTTGATATGACTAGAGCTCAAATCAAAGCGAAATAGTGGATAAGTTTAGAAAATTTTGAATAAAATGACTCCAGTCTTATTAAAATTTTTAAAGATTTTTAAAGTCTTAAATAAGAATATGAATTTTATTACATTGTCACTCAGCAAGGTGTATACAAATTAAAATAAAAAAACTTAATGATCAATCTAGCTAGTGTTTGCTATAATAAATTTACTCTCACTAGAAAGCATTTGTTTAAGCTTATCAATGTTAAGAAACTTATAATATTTGGATGGTAGATAAAGATAATGGTATACATAAATTAGACATATCTCAAGATAATGTAAAATAAATATATTTAGAAAACGACTAAAATAAGGGCTGTAAGATATAGGCTATTCTTTGCATAAATAGTGCATGTATTATAGTAAGCTATGAAAACTAACCGTATTTATAATAGTATTCCTAAAACTCGGAAACTAAAATGAAAAATAGTTTATAAAAAATATAAGAAATAAAATTAGATTTTCCTATCACTAATTTGTAATTATTTGAATCTAATAAAACAATTTTTGCTGGCTATTCTGAAAAAGAAACTAAAATTATGATATTTTAAATCGAAGCCAATTTCAAGGCTATTAAATAAATTAAAATGATAGATAATTTTTTTGATTTTTAATTTATTAACTGTTAGTTTATTTAATAAAAATATTTAGCTGTCATAGGTAATAAAATAAAATATAATATACATTTTTATTAACTCATTTTATCAAAATTTTAGAGTAAAATAACATTAAGATATGGGATATAGAAAAAAATTTGCTGAATAGAGTTATAAAGTTTGATGCAAAAGATCAAATTTAAGATATATTACTGATTGAAAATTCTAATACTTAATTCTTTACATCTTCAGTTAAAGAGAACCCTACAAATATAGACCAGATTTTGCTTGTTACATTTCATAACTCAGAAAATATTGCTATTTACAATAAAAATCAGCATTATTATAAAAAAATTCCTATTTCTGGAATGGAAAACTTGTAAGTACAAGCTATAATGAATATTTGTTCTAATAAAAGTTTTATCATTCAATAAAGAAATAACTGTAGATAATTTTTGGAAATTACACTTAATTGAAATGATTCAATAAATTTTTTCTGTTAATTATAATTCATAATATATTTTTTAAATAGATTTTTTTTAATTAAATATGATATATAGTATAAAATATATTATAAATTAATTAAATTTTTTAGTAAGTAATAAATTATAAAAAAATTTGTCTTATTTTTAAATAATTCCATTATGTGTTTTTTTTCATTATTATTACTATTGCTGCTATTATTGTTGTTATTATTAAGCAAACTAAAATTATTACTACTATCTTAGATGATTATTTACTCTTCTACTTCTAATGATATAAAGACACCTGTATACTAATACGAAAACTACAAGTAATATAAGAGTTGAAACTAGTTCTATTAATTCAACAACTAAATTAGTTTAAATCGACTATTCAGAGTCTTATATAATATACATTGATAATATATCCCCATTTTAATATAGCAGCATCAAGATTCTAATAAAATAATTTGTAAATAAACAAATCATATTTAAACAATTGAATTTAATAATAAAATCAAAGATATACGGATTTATTTAATTTGGCGTTTTTTTAACTATTTAAGCATCTGCTAAACCGGCAAGTTGCATGTACTGAAATTGCTATCCGGAAAATTTCACTTAAAACATATCTGCACTATCTTTAGATTTCAAATCTTGAATTCTTATCGCATATAATCTGAAAGAGAAATTTGAATAATTTTAACACCACAAGTATATAAATTTATCATGCTATATTTTCATCAGTTTAATAACAACATAAGAATCCATTTCCGACATATCAATTTTATAAATATGCGAATTCGCAGCTTTAGTTTATCTATAGTTATAGTATAATGAATGCTTTTAAATACCTTTTATTAAAAATTAAAATACACACTTATTTTACTTGAGTTCAGAGAAAATCAAATATTTGTTGAACATAAAAAAGTAAACTGAGTCATTAACAGGATCGTACTAGGATATGGATTAGTCTGCAAAGGAAGTGTACAAATTTTGCTAAAATCTGGGCATTTCTGAAGAAACATCTTTAACAAAAATGTTGGATATATATTCCCACTCATATACAGTCTAATTTTATTGGACTTGAGTTTCTCCGTCATCATTTCTATTGAACCATTCCCCGTCGTCGGACTTTTTATTTTTTTTTACTTTTTTGGTCTTTTTTTCTAATCCAAACACGCTTCCTTGCACTAACAAACTGTCTTACCCTCCTCTTTGGTTTAATAAATAAATAAATATGATTTTATTAAATTTTTTGAAATGAAAAAGTAAACCAAACTTTTCTAAAGTTAAATTATATTACATTATGTAGGCAGAGTAAATGACTGCTTTGTATTTTGCTGGATTAAAATTATTAATAAACCCTAAGCCTGCTGTTTAGCAGAATGTTCTGTCCGTATTCAGTATGGTTTGATGACTTGTGATGTTTTGCCACTATCCATCAATACTAAAGGATATCAGGCAATTTAAATAATTAAAAAAAAATTAATATAATACAAATTTACAAAATTTTAGATCTGAACAAAACATAATCATCTTTCATACTGTATAAAAGTACATCATTTTAATAGTCTACAAATGATATCTCTGAGTACAGTTATTCTACATCAATTCCAGATACAAAATCATCTGAATTTATTTCTTATATTTCAGAAGGTAATAGATTTAAAGTTTAATGTTAATAACGGGTATAATTAAAATACTTGATTTCATGCAATTTTTCTTTAATTTCTCCTTATCCATATTTTTAATGATATACTTTATTTCTAATTCCGAAAAATAAATTTTCTTATTATGCTTTGTATTGTAATGAATTTATAATGCCATTTTCAAATGTGAACTTATTTTTTATTTCCATAAAATGTTCATCACTGCCTCCATTAATATCCCAAAGAGAATGGTCGACTGTACGATATATAATCACATCTATTAAAAATTGAGAATTTTACATTACTGCGTATATAAAATAAATATAACTCATAAGGAATTATCAAATAAAATACCTGATATTTTTTTTTATTATTATTTTTCTTATTTATTTTTGCTAAGCTCCCCGTCTCCCTTTTTATTTTACTCTTTTTTCTACTTTTTAGAACTGGAATTTATCATGAAATTATTATTTACTATCATAATATCGACATTATTTTACATTGTTTATTAAATTGATGGATTTTAATTTCCCTGTTTAATGGGCATTCCCTAAAAAAACTAGCCTTAACTCGGCATAAACCTCATATGAGATGTTGTTCCCAATTTAACTTTTATTTCCTTGGCATCTTTTAACCTCATTAATTATAACTATTTTTCTTCTTTAGCTTTTTCTTAATAAAATTGTGTGAGATTAAAATCTCCACTATTTGCTTATTGCTATTGATTAGCATGAAATTTTTTTGTAACACCAAAGAATCAGAGTCTTTTAAATTTCCTTCTTAATTACTTTGTGACTCATCAGAAAATAACTAATTATATCTCTATACAATTGACTATGATAATGATAAATATTAGTTGCTTTATTTTTTAGAATAGTTTTTTCTGTTGCTATTCGCCTATAACTTTTGTTGCCGAGATTGTTTATTACTTGAAGATATGTTTTCGTTTTCATTATATTCTAATTTTGACTCTAAAGTTGAATAACCTATAAAAGCAGTATCTAATGTAGAAAATTAGGGATCTAAAGTATCTATAGAGTCGAATAAGAAGTATACACTTCCTACGACAGATAAAATCATTAAAAGAGGTAAAGTGGGACTCATATATTTAATTTTATATGTGTTAAAGCTTAAATATTTTATTATTCTATAATTTGTTAAAAATTTAATAAGAATTTGAAAATTATGAATAAAATTACTAATAATATTATTACAATTAACAAAGTAATATTAATTTTAAGCCAATAAGAGAATATATAATTATCTAATTAAATCCAAAAACAAATTTGTAGCGTGATATTATATAAATTATTTAATAGAAAAGAAAAGAAAAGATAAAAAAAAAAAATAGGCTTACTTGCTGAAGTATTTTTTAAATTCACATTTTATTTTTATTTTTTATGTCTTATTAAATAATTTACATTCCATCTTGATTATGAAAGTATTATTAATATTCTTTATTATAGATTTATAAATATTAATTTTTAATTAATTCCCTCTAAAACTTTTCTAATAGTAATATATAAAATATTTATTTAAAACGTAAAATAATAACATTTTAAAATAATAAGTAAATTATATATATTTTTGCATAAATATATCAAGAAATGGAAATGGAAAAAGGATAAAAAGAGATATCAGCAGAGGAATTATAGTTATATGATAGACAAAGATTTATTGGTATAGAAGTCTAAAAAAGGTCACTATTTATTCAATATAATAGCTGATTATATTTTATAAGATTATTTCTATTTTTGATAATACTTTTAAAAATAATGATTTTTATATTTGTAGATTATTAAATGCCATTGTCCTCTTAGCCCCTATTAATGGAGTTAATACAGAGTTAGCAAAAAATTTAATTTTAAGTGGAACAAACATTGCAATAGCTGACAATGAGATAATTACTTAAGATGATGTAGAAACAAATTTTTTGATTGCTCCTGCAGATTTGGGAAAAATAGTAAAATGAAATTATAATAAAAAGGATAATTTATCTATTGAAAATGTAAAGGATTTTATTTTTTCAAAAAGAGAGGAGAAGTGGTAGGAAATAAATTGAAAGAAATGAATCCTATGGTTAAAATTGAAATATATAAATCGATTGACATAAAGCAATATCACAAAGCATATATAGCATAAAATGGAGAAAATTATTCAGATTTTGACAACAAATTCTTTAATCATTTTGACATAGTATGTTCATCTGTAAAAGAGTTTTCTCAAATGGTAAATTATTAATTTTAAACAAAATTTTCAAATGAAAATAATATCAATTAAAATTAAATAAATTTAGAGATTGTTTGAAGAAGTTTTATAGGAATAAAATATACCCTATTATAATTTAGTGTGTTGTGGATTTTACGGATTTTATTATGTTAATTTAGGAAAATCATTCGAATTTATAAAGTAAAAATATGCGTTTTTAATTCTTATTTTTTACCTTATATATTATTTTGTTAATATTTATAGGAAAAAACACAGACTAATAAAATAAAATTAAAAAAAAATGAAGAAGAATATGAGGAGTATGAAAAAGTTATAATCAGTGGAAAACAATTAGATTAGACCTTAAATCCTTAAAAATCCAGAGCAAAAGCTATATATAAGGCAATACAGGGTAACAAAATTACATTTATTAATAATAAGTTGGTTTATATTAAATTATATTATAAATAGTAATGGTTGAAGCAGAAAAGTAAGGATTAAACTATGATGCTTTCAACCCCAACGAAAAAGTCTTCAATGATATTAAAGCTATTGGAAATAAACTGTTTAATCCTGATTAAACAGTCTCTGATACGCTTTCTAATTTTATCAAATTTTATGGAATCGAATATTGTCCTGTTTATTCGGTTATAGGAAGTGTAGCTTCCTAAGAGTTTATTAAAGTTATTGGAAGTAAATATATTAAAATTTCCTTCAAAAAAATTTATATTTTAAAAATAAATATAAATAATTTAATAGGAGATTCAGAACCAGGCATAAATTGGTTTATTTATGATAGGTAAAATTTATAGAGTATTTATATAATTTAAAATAATATCTTATCAATTTATATATAATAATAGTTAGGAGGGATACGGAAGACTTGAAAATATATAGGGAACTGATAAGTATCAAAAACAAGATATGCCTGAATTAAGAAGATTAATTTAAAATGATGAATGACAAATTAAATTCTTTCTTATTTTAAATATTAATATTTTTAATTTTATATAATATTTCTTCTTCATAAAATTATTCAAAACTATATTAATATTTTAGAATTTTATCTTGAAAATTATGAATTATTTAAATTATTTATGGTAATTTTAAATTTAATATTATTTATAAACATTAATAATTAAAATATGTTCTTATAAGATAAAGCATGAGAATAGGGTATATTCATCTATTATATGAGGTATTAAATTTTTTATTATTATTTTTTTCACGCTAAAATATTAAAAATATGATATTTAATAAATACATACTAATATTGACAAATAAAAACCTATTATTCTATTAATTCACAAATTATTTTTTCGTATAAATTGATTTTAAATTACAAATAATGGGAAAATTACTTTTTTCATTAAATATAAAGAGGTTTCAATAGGATGATATTTTTCTAAATATATGCATATTTTTATAATTTAATAATT
Source organism: Miamiensis avidus (assembly GCA_037039885.1). Lineage (NCBI taxonomy): Eukaryota > Ciliophora > Oligohymenophorea > Philasterida > Glauconematidae > Miamiensis > Miamiensis avidus. The sequence continues at coordinate 115,250 of JAWVGU010000102.1, forward strand.
TAATTTAGAGGAAGAATTAGAGTATTAAGCTAATAAAATGCATTAAAAAGAAATAAAACATATAATTGTCTGAGTTTCTAATAAAGTGAAAAACAAAAAAAAAAATATTATAAAAATATTAAATATACAAATAAATTAAAACTAAATAAGTGTAATTTTCTTACTATAATGTAATCGGTTAGTAATTAAAATACGTAGACTAAAAGTTTAAACGATTTTACGTTGATTCTGTGTCTCGGAAAAGGTTCATATGCGAAAGTGGTTTTGGTTCGAGAGAAATAAACAAAAAAAATTTTTGCAATGAAAATTATGAAAAAAAATTATATCAAAAAGTAGGGATAGGAAGAACATATAGCAAATGAAAGAAATGTCTTAGTAAGAGTTAGACACCCTTTCATAATAAAATTAGTTTATTCCTTTTAAGATAGGGATAAATTATACTTTGTGATGGAATATGCACAAGGGTAAATAAAGCACTTAAATAATTAAAATTATTTTGAAATAATTAATTTTCTAAACAATTTAAAATCCTATTTTGCATATTTTTTTAATCACCTTAAGAAATATTATAGTTACAAATATTAAATTTTTTAATTTTTTTAATAAGTGGAGAACTGTTCAATTTGCTATAAAGAGCAGGCAAATTTAATGAAGACTAAACACGTTTCTATGCGGCCCAAATTGTTTTAGCTTTGGAAGCCTTACACAATTAAGATATAATATATAGAGATTTAAAACCCGAAAATGTTTTGTTAGATGATAAGGGATATATTAAAATAGCTGATTTTGGGCTTTCTAAAAGCTAAGTAAGGGGAAATAAAGATGCGCACAGTGTATGTGGGACCCCAGAGTATTTGGCCCCAGAAATTTTACTGAGAGGAGGACACGGAAAGGCCATTGATTATTGGGCTATTGGAGCGATTATATATGAAATGCTTACAGGTTTGCCTCCATTTTATTGGTAATTACAAGAGATAATTTTATTTATTCATTTATTGAACTAAAAATTTTCTTAATAGTGAAGATAGAGATGAATTATTTGAAAGAATAAAGTATAAAGATCTTGCGTTTCCTCAGAATTTGACGCTTCCATGTTTAGATTTGCTGACTGGACTGTTCTAAAAAGACCCTGCTAAGAGATTGGGTTCTGTTGGAGGAATGACTTAAATTAAAAATCATCCATGGTTTGTTAATATAAACTGGGACATTTTACTTTAAAAATTATATAGACCTGTGTATAAACCTTTCATAACAAGCGAAGTAAGCACAGAAAACTTTTCCCCTGATTTCACACAAGATACTGAAGTGTTTAGCGTTTAAGACAGCATGGCTAATAACACTGTAAATAAAAAATATGATGGATTTACCTATACTGCTACTTAAACTGAGGATACTAAAATGGAAATGGAATGAATGCAAAATATTGGCTAAAATATATATTTTTTTTTATATAAAATAATAATATAAATTTTATAATACCCTTCTTTAATAAAATATAGTATAAAACTTTATTATTAATTATTTCTTAATATTTATTTATTTAATGATAGTTTATGAATTATCTAAATTTCTTCTTGTTATGAACATTTTTTGAATTATAAATAATTATTTTTTTAATCATAATTCAAACTATAATTAAAATAAATATGTTTCGAGGTAACCTACGATTAGTTAATTAACTGTCATAATAAATATATATAGTTTTTTGTAAAAGATTTTATAATATTAATAATTGATTTTTACAATAATAACAAATATATATGATTGTATGTAATCTGATTATTTTTCAATTAAATTTGCATTTGGAGAAGTCCATTTCGGGATGTTATTTCATGAAATCTTATAACATATCTTGTTTTTTTTATTCATCAGAAGTGGGTTTTCCCATTTGTTTTTATCTCATATCGAACATCATTTTCTCGACTGTTTATCTAGTTTCTCCATCTAAATCAGACAAGTTGGAGTTTTCGGGTTAAATAGCTTAGGTATTTATTTTAGGATCTCCTTTAACTACGCAGTCCCACCTATTAAATGAAAAGAAATTAAATAAATTAAAGAACATATTCAGAGATTAACTTTTATTATAAATTACCAGTGCCATTAGTTTTTCCATTTTTATATAGAAAAGTGAACGAATTTTCCTTTATAATCTTGGATTTCTCCATCTTCAATAGTCCATAAACTGTCATCAACATTAATTTATTCAAACCAATCTCCTTTAAGTAAAAATTCTGCACTTCCTTTAATTTAAACGCTTATTAATTTAGGATCAAATTCGATGGAGAGCATTTTGGATTTAATGTTAGACTCGATGGGAATATAAACTTGAATTTCTTCTAAAGTTTAAGTCCAGATATATTTATCAGTTTTTCCTCCATTTCCTAAATAAGTATGCATAAATTTAGACATAATATTTATTTATTAGATTATTACCAAGAGGAGGAGGTCCTTTTTCTTCTTCGTCTTTTTTATTTCCATCTGCTTTTGCGTCGGTAGCTTTTCCTTGTACTTCTTCTTCCATCTTTTGTTCATTTTATTTTTCTGAATCTTTTTTTATTATTCAGCCAATTTTTTAGCTTTTTCTTGAGCTAATTTTTGAGCCTATTCTTAATCTTTTTACTTTCTTTATTCTTCTCTCTATTTCTTTTCTTTTTCAACTTGTTCCTTGGATTTCTAAGTTTATTCCCAAATAACATATTGGGAAGAACAAGATTTAATCATGGATTCTTCGGCTTGTTTTTTATCAGCGAAGAAATCGGTGTTTCTTCTCAAAAAAGAGAAAACGGTATCAAAAAATCCATTAATTCCTTAGGATTATTAAATAACATTCATGAAAACTCCGTCCCACTTTTTATCTTCTTCTTAACTCATAATTTTTTTTGTTGATTTTTTATTTTATAGAATTTCTCTTTATTTTTAATTTATAATTTTTAAGTAAATTATTTATAGTTGTAATTTATAAATAAAGATAGATAGAGTATATTAAATTATGTTTCCTATTAAATATTTAAAATTTTTAAGCTTTAATTAAGTGTTTTAATAGTATTTATAAATTTTACAACACACTTTAGTTAACAATTGTAATTTAATATAAGCAGAAGGTTCTAGAAACTCTATATATAAATAATATTAAAAAGTATTTTTAAAACTGATATAAATATATATGAATAACCTTATAAAATATCCATATTTTATTATAAGTTATAGAATTTAATTATTTATAATAAAACATTATTACAATGAAATTTATATTAATAATAATTTTTAACTCAATTTATTACTTAAGAGTAGTCATGTTTAAGAACTTATTATATATAAGGTAAGGCTTATTTTGCATTTTAAATTCCTGCAAAATAGTACGAGTTAGGCCTTATAGCCCATAAAGTATTTTGAATTCTAAATAATAAAGCATTAAAATTAAAAAATTAACAATTTAAGTATAAAAATACCTAAATATTTCGACCAACATACAACTAGAAGCCTCAGTAGAATTGTTGGGGGGGTTAAGAGCAAATGAAGCAAAAGGTTTTCCCTGGTCAGAAACAGTGAAATTGCAATAAACATCGCGCACATCGTCAAATGTTTTTCCTTTGGAATACACTGAAATAAATACGACCATCTTAGAAACTGTACTATGCACATTCTGAATACTTATTGCTATTTCTTCTTCGTCTTTGCCATCATCTCCTCCTCCCTCTCGATTATCTCTGAAAAATAGAATTTAATTAAATTAAATGATTAACTTTTCTTATATTATTGGTCATATAAATAATACCCTCTGTGAATAACCGATCCATCCTGACTTTTTTAGTTTCCAAAGAATACAGTATCATACTCATTATTATCAGCATCTAGTAAAATAATAGAACTGTCGATGTCTATTTTACTATCCCAACCAAGACCCAAGTTGAAGCATTCTATGTGTAATAATTTTGTAAATTTAATGTGAAAAAATTAAAAATAAACAAATATACTGTAGGCGGACTTAGGCAGAGGAAGAATGATGTCTTTTTACAATTGAATAGTATTATTTGTATAGGGATCCCAACTAGCTAATTCTTTGTCGAAGGTTCCATAGCACTAGGCAGCTAAGTATTGTTCAGACAAGAATTTCGATAACTAAAAAAATAAATACATAATATACTGAAAAATATTAGAAAATTAAGATATTTTTCATTACAAAGGAGTTATTTAGAGTTCTAACTCTTACAAATTTGGAACATTTAGCTGTTTGAAAGCTTCCATCTTATTTTCTGAAAAGGAAAAATAGTAGAGCTGTATTTGCTTTCGTAAAGTCTTAGAAATCTTAGTGATATTTAGCCTATTAGTCATCGAATATCTGTAAAAACCCGTGTCTAAATTCCAATAATGTCTTTTCTGTGTACCCAATGAATGCCAAAGCCTTAATATTCTAAGGAATCTTTGCTAGATTAACTTAGATATGATGATCATATATATTTTATTCAAGTTTAATTTTATTATATCCAGAATGTTTGACTGATTTGCATTTGCTTTCGTTATAAGATTTTTCTATTACTTCTTCCACTACACCCATTTGGTTGAGTAAAATACACTGGTAATGTTATAAAAAAACTTGTATAATATCACTTTTAATTTATTAATTATGTATACCTTAGTTTCCAAAAAAGCTTTAACATTTTAGATCTTAAAGTTGACCTTTAGCATTGCCTCTCTCTGGAAATCCAAGGAGTGTTGAGAGTATTTGTAATTTCTATCAATTATGATGTTTGACTGGGCAACCTGTTTTTTAAATTAAATTTAAAATATTTTAATATATTTATATATTTAAATAAATATATAATTATGTAAGAGAAAGTAAATTTTACCAATTCATCATGAGATTGTAATTTATTCCAACACTCTATCTAGAATTTCAATTTTGAGTGCTTTTTCTGTAGACTAGCTATTTCTCCAGAACAATCTACAATTTATCTTTGGAATTTTTCCAATTTTTAAGTTCCTGAAAGATCTTTATCTATATCTTCTCCGGGAATATTTTTCTTACCACCCTTCTGTATTTAGCTTTTGCAATTTTGGCATTATTCTATCTAAATAACTTCATTCTAATTTTTGAGATTTTTCAGTTATTTTTGCTGGCCTTTACCTCCGCCCTAAAGGTCTTCTTCTAAGGCAATAACCTGTACATATAGAAAAATTGGTAAAATTTGAAATAATTTTAAATAAATAAATTAATTAATTACTTTTTTATTAAAATTATATTTTTATTTTAGCATTTGGTTTTCTATTGAAACAATTCTGTCTAAATAAGTTTTTTCTAACTGCATACTTTCTTTATTTTTTAGATCAAGTTCGAAATTTTTTTCTTCAACAACTTGTTTTAATTTGTATAATTCTTCTTCTGTTTTTTTTTAAACTTATTCTAATTCATTGATTTTTCTCTGACTAATGAATTTAATAAATATATATTTTTTTAATTAAATTTAATTTATTTTTTGAATACCTATCTACTGTAAGTTTCGCAATTCTATGAGCTTTATCATCATTATCATTTCTTAAAGTTGTTATTTGGTGTACAAGATCTTTTTCAATTTTTTTTTATCTGCATCCAACTTGTACATAAAATCTTTTTTCAAAGTTTTGTATTGTTGATTGACTTCCAACAGCTTCGAGTCCTTTGACAGCATTTGATCATTGATATCTGAATAAACTTTTTTAAATTGCGTTTTCATCGTTTCATTTTCTTTTTTCATTTCACTAAGATCCCTTTCACCTTTGTCTGCCCTATATTTCGTGCTGTCGAGTTAAATTTCCTTAATTTATATAAAATTATTTAATTAAATAAATAAATTGAAAAAAAACAATGAAATGTTATCTATTTTACTCTAAACTGCATTTCTTCTTTCATTTTGGTCATTTTTTCAGCAATGACTGAAAAATATTCAATAGCTTTTTGAGCCTCCAAAGATCCACTTTTTGCGCAAAGAGTTTTCAAAAATCTGAAATACTAAAAGAATTCTTTTACTTCAGCTTCTACAGTCTTTTCATCTTCATCTGGATCCTTAAAAGTTTAAGTTCCAACATGTATTTTGACTTCATCCTCTGTTTGAGTTGAAGTTCCAGTCACCTATTTTATATATAAAAACAATTACTTTATTTATACAATAATAGGAAATAAATCATTACTTTTTGATCAGGGAGGATTTTAATACTGTTATTTTCATCATTTAATTCAAATTTGCTAAACTGTCTCTTTTCAATTACTACCTTTTAATCGTTTTTCTTTTTTTTTAATAAATATCCAACTTCTCTAATTCTTTCATTGATTTCGATGTTGCATTCCAATATGGCAATTAATTCCTCATTGCTTTGCGGGCCTTTTTTCAATTCTTCCAACTTTTTTTTTTTCAAAATAAACAATTTGTTAATCTTATAAATATAATAACATACCTTATTTCTACATTTTCTACTCATTTGCTCCAGTTAATTGGTGACGATTAACTTCATTTAATTGGTGTCGCATACTTTGGCATTAACTTCGCCAAATTTGGAGTCTTATTTAGCCATGTATTGGTTGAGGAGAAGATCAATATTATCTTGTTCCCTCATTATCATCATCAATCTCTCACTCATTTCTTCTAATTCTTCATAGGTGTTTTGACACTCGGGTTGGGCTTTTTCAGTATATTGAATTTTCAAATATTCTAATTCTAATTGCGTTTCTTTCAATCTCACTTTGAATGGGGGTTTATATATTTATTTTTTATTTTAGAATAAATAAATTTAGTTTACGTAATAATTTTTCTATGTATTCATTAAGGCCATTGATTTCTTCGTTGTCTGATTTGTAAATAGGTTTTTCTTCGCTATTAGATTTTAATTTCTGTTCTTCTCGCCATTTTTCCATTGTTTCTTGCAAAACTTAATTTTCTCTTTTAAGTTATGAAATATCTTAGTTTTGTTTTTCCACCATGCTTTCCCAGTCGAGATCTTTCAATCTTAACTTTTATTTTTAAATAAAAAAATTAACTTAATTCAATTTGTTTTCAGAAAAATTAAATATGTTTTGAAAAGATAAATCAAGAAATATACCTCTTTTCGATGATTGGCTTGATCTAAATATTGCTGATTATCTGTTTTGTACTAATCTATTTCATTTTCTAAAAGTTCGTTTTGGTTTTTGAGAGCATCAATTTCTTCTTCATATTTTTTTATTTAATTGTGACAGTCATCTAATACCTTTTCATATTAGTCTTTACAATTACATTGAGAATAGGTTGCATTTTTAGGCAACTAAGCCTTGTAGTTTTTAAAAATATTGAATATTTCTTATTGATTTAATTCGAATGTTATTTTGTCATTTCTCGTCGAGTCATTTTAAAATGTTAAATCATAATCAAAGTGAAATTTAAAAACTGGGTTCAGTTCTTATGCTTGATATTACTTTCTAAGGTCTTGAGAATTTACTTCAATCTAAATTTTATCTTTTTTATCTCTATTATCAACCAAAGTGTAATTTATGTATTCTAAAGGCACATATTCTTTAACTACTTTTTCTTGCATGTTCTGTAAATAAAGCTTTTACATTTTCTTTGTATTTTTTAGATCTTCTATATCATCTATCTACGAATTAAAAAAAAAAAATTAAAAATTTAAATTTTTTATTTAAAATTCGAAAATTACTTGGGGAGTTGAAAGCTTTTTTACTGTTTTTTTAATTGCCTATTATAAAAAAATTATTTATTACTAAGGAATGTAACTTTCTAAAATAATAAACCATTTAAAACATTAATTTTAGATTCATATATATTACAGTTGAAGGCCTCTAACCTCCTTTCTTCCTGATTAATATTTCATTTTTAGCTGCACTTCCAGGCCTATATCCATAACCTTCACTAGTTCCAGGCCTGTTTGGAATATGTTCGAAGAATAATTTTTATGATTCAGATATAGATTTATAATTCGAGTGTTTTGTAGAAGTTGCATCTAAAAAATCAAATTATGGGGAATTTAATATTAATATGGAGAATTCAATTAAAATCAGGGAAAAAATATTAAAGTTAATATATTAAAAACTTATGCTTTATATTAGTTTTTAATTAAAATTCTAAATTTAATAATATTGGTTTTACATATTATATTAAATATAAATTAGATAAAATGATTACCTATAGAGTACGGATCTCCGTGATGTTTATGGAATATCCATCGTTAAGCTCCTAAAGTTGTCTAAGAAAGCGACATGGATAAATCAATGAATTATATTATTGACAATAGTTAAATTAAATTTGACTTTTTAAAATAAATATAAATCTATTTTTAGTTAATAAATTTTATTTCCTGTTTCTTGTGTTTCTGTGCTGTATAATTTTTATAATAGTTGTTTTTGACAGAAGTTTTAATTAAAAGAATTGTAATAACTATAATAATATATTTAATATATGAACTGTATAATAGCTGTACATCAAAAAGCTTGTACAGTTTTCTTTATTAAATTTTTGAGTAAAATGATTTGCATAAAAAAATTAAATTTAATTATTAGAATAAAAAGAGATGGAAAAAGGATTTAGATATCAAAGTAATATAAAAAAATAATGTTTTTAATAAATATTCACCTAAATTAGTTTATAATTATAAAGTACTTAATAAAAATAATTTATTATTAAATTTAGAGGATGGATATTTTAATATATATATACGTTTATTTAAATATTTTTCAATCCCTCTTTTATATTGATAAATTTAAAAATTTAATTAATAGTTTATAATCTTATTTAAAATAGTATTTATATTAATTAGATATTATCTATCCCTAAAGATAGTGATTATTACCATAAATATAAATAATTATGAATATTTCTGAATGATTATGATAAAATAATGTGTAATTATATATAATAAAGATTATTGTTAAATTATTAGATATATATGTATATTTATTATATAATAAAATATATCTAAATAAAACTATATTCTTTAGATAAATGAAATAATAAATAAAAATAAATTTTAAGGAAATTATGATAAAAATTATTTTTTTGTTCTTTGAAAATGTCAAAACACTATAAATATATTACTTACTTATTTAATAATTAATATATTTATATGAAAAAAGTAATTTACTTTTGATTATTAAAAATCGATCAGGCATACTATAATTAATAAATAATAATGTATAGAAAATATTTTATGAAAATTTTTCATTTAAATATTTATAATCCTTTTTATTTTTTTTTTTTTAATTATGATTATTGTATTTGCTTTAATGTTTTTATGTGGATTAAATTATACTTCCTTTTTAATCTAATTTACAGACAAATAAATTATCGTAATTCTTTTATTCTTAAATTACATTACAATTCGTACTGTAAATTATTCGTGTTTATAATATTTTTTAGCAATAAAACTATATAAATAATAATAATAATTACTACAAATACCGAAACACTAAAAGTGAGATAAATAGATTAAAATTTTTAAATATTTGCAAATGCTTTTAACTAAATTTATCTCAAATAAATTTTTTGCTTTACCCCCCAAATGCCCAACTTTAAGGCTACAAAATATGAAATCTCGATTTTATTTTTAGAATTAAATTTTATCAAATTAAGATTAAAATATAAAACAAAAAATGAAAAAGAATTAAGCAATAGTTGGTGAGTCTTGTTAAGTTAAAAATAAGGTTATAAAGGATCCTGCAAATATTGACATGAATCTGGCAATTGTAATTCTCTATTTTAAAAGTATATAATCAGCTTAAAATAATAAATGTTTTAGAAATTTTTTTATTTTTTATATATATTCAACTATTCATTTACTTAAATAATTTAGATATAAAAATATAGAATTTCATTTAACTAAAAATATAAGAGCATTTTATTTTCTTTTATATTATTTCAACATATTATTTAAATGATGAATGTATTTATTTTTGTAATACAAATAGAATGTGCTTTCAGAGGAGGAAATTAAAAAACTAAAGAGAGTAAAAGTGACTCACGAAGAAATTTATTTAAAAAAAGAAGAAAAATCACTTAAAGCGAACACTGGGATATTTATGCGAGAAATTAAAAATGATATGATGTAGCTCCCCTTAAAATACGCAGCTTATGCGGTAGCAGGAGCACAGTATATTATTATAAAATTAATATTGAATATACTATATTTTAAAACCAAAATATAATAGTTCTACCACTTTTTGGGCTGAACTTGTTCGTTCAGGAATAGATGCTATCAATCATGCAGTGATCTTTGCCACCAATTAAATTAGCATACGGCCTACAAAAGAGTATCCTTATGGACTAGATAAGATAAAAAATATTGTGGTGATGCTCCCAGCTTCTCTGTTTTTGCTGTTCGGATGTGAAACAATTTACACAGCCTTTTACGATTATTTTTACGTTTAAGAATCAGTTCTGTTAGAAGAAAGTGCTCACTCAAGCATTATCCCTGTTATTGTAATTTACTATAAAATTATTTTTTTCTTTTTTACTTTTTTTATTATATAAATTTTATAAAATTCAATTTTAGCTTTATTTGACTAGTTTGGGAATCGAATTATGTGTGATAGGTTAAAATTTGAAAGATGTATACAGATAGCAAAATCCTAATAGTTAAATTCAACAAGCCAGTATAATTTCAATTTTTAAAGCTCTTCTATAAAAAAAGATCCTTTATTATAAGGTATTAAGAATAACACTCGTTTTTAATTTAAAATAAAATTATATATACTAAAAATTAATATTAATAATTTTTCTTAAGTCATTCTATTTGAAAATGCAATTACATTGACAAGTATGAGTATTCCTTTAATGAGTGGAAGTAACATAAAGCAGCATTAAAATTATTTTAAATTAAATTTTTTTTGTAAATTTTATTATTATTTTAGTTTTATCTCTATTCCATCCAATAACCATATTTGAATTTATAGGAACCAATGTAATAGGAGTTATACAACTGTAAAATAATATTGTTTTAATAAAAAATTTTTAAAAATTTTATTAAATAAACGATGAAATATTTGTAATAAGTATCTGTGGAGCTCATCTTGTTAGAGAAAATATATATCCCTTACTTGGAAGAGGAATTGATATAGAAGAAGTAAATGAAATAAAGCGAATAATTCTTCACAATAAATTCGTAGATAACATTTAGTAAGAAAAAACCATATTAATTGGTCACAGCAAATTTAGATTTTGTGCTGAAGTGCAATTCAATGCTTAGGTAAATACGTTAAAAACTATAAAATTATATAAATAGTTTACTTAATTTTCCCTCATTATAAGAAACTAAGTTAGATGATTTTAAATGAGTACGCCCTTTCTGTAGACCACATAGTTTATAAATAAGATTACGAGGAAAGAGAAGAAGATTTGAAAGAATTGCTGTTGCAACTTCCGATAAGAATTTTGAAAGAAATATAGATTCAAAAAGAGATTATAGAAAAACAGATTGTTAAAAGATTCCCTGAGTGTATTCACATAGATTTGGAGTTGGATCAGGATAATCTGATAGATGCATTTAAAAACGAAGAAAATTTAAAAAATTTCTTCTTTCAGGCCAACGATGACGCAGATGATTCTGACTCTTCCACCGTCAAAGAAAAGTATACTAAATTGCTTTATTTATTTTATGAACATATCCATACAGATATATAATCTTTTTTAATTTAGAAAAGAACCGAGTAAAAATAAAAATAGATTTTTAATCGATATAAGTTTATTACAAAATGAAATTGATAAGTATTGCAATATTCAAATATCAACTTTAATGCAAATGAAAAATAAAAAAAATATGAATTATAACAGAAATAAAAATACCAAAGGTTTGTTAGAGAAGATCCCAAATTTTATAGCTAGCATTTCAGCTCCTTACATGCTGAAGAATATTAAATCATTTATGAAGAAATGAGAGAGCAAATATTAAATGATGACTTATATGATGCTGAATCCAATGAATATTGGCAAAATAGTGAAGATCCTATTGCTTTATTTAAGTAAAGAACAAAATGGGAGAATGAATTATGAAGGAAATGTATTCCTCTATTATTTTATTTTACTAAATGTATATTTATTTATATTTAAATTATAATTTAAATTCTAAGCCTTATATATTTATGAATATAAAATTGATTTTATAATCCAATATATACTGTAGATTAATAGTAATTTTAAAATTGAAAAATAAATTTATATAACAAAAAAAAAACCAACAAATGAATGAATAAATATATCAAATATTTTTATTGATTATAAAACTCTTAAAACACAAAATAAATACAAAAATAATAATAAAATTATAATATTAAATTTATTATTATTTATAAATATTCTATTTATTTTATTTAAAAATGATAATTTTAATAAGCAAAAAATATAAAATTGTTATTTTTAATATTGACTTTTCGAATTAATATTGGTAGCAGAGGATTAAGTATTTTATATGAAAGATGATATATAATTTAGTCATCTTCACAAGAAGAGTTCGCAGCTTTCGTAAAGTTTTCCGTGAGTAAGGTCAGTTTCGAATTATTTAGCGTCGTCTTTTTGCAATCCAACACTTCTTAAGTACAGGGTCAATTTTTGAACAGAATCCACTCTTCTGAAGGCATCAATGACTTCTCTGACTCCATCTTTTTTGAGTTCATTATTGTTCAAATTGAGGCTGATATTGTTCAAACCTTGCAATTTGGTGAGGGATCTGGCGATTTTCTTTCCTCCCTTTTCAGAAAGTCCGTTGTGATACAATTGCAGATTGATTTCGCTTAGGTGTTTGAGTTCTTTTACAGAAAGAGAGAACTCCAAAGTGAAGCTATTGTGCAGACCGGTGTGGCCAAAGTCCAAGTGCAAGCTTTTCAAGTTCATGGCGAATTTAATTCCCTTAACGATGGAGGTGGCTCCTTCGTCTTTAATTTTATTTTTTTGGGCGGAATATCCTCCGAAGTTCAGGTGAAGGTGTTCTAATTTTCTTAAGTTTTCTAAAGCACTTCCCCAGGCCTTGGCTCCCTCTTCTTTTACGCCGTTGTATTAAAATTAAACGTTGAGAGTTTCCAATTCTTGGAGTTGAGAGACGGCTTCGGCCAATTTGACAGCTCCTTGACAGTGCAGGTCGCTGAAGGCGAAGTTTAATCTGAGTTATCTTAAGTTAACGAAGCTGGGTAAAATAGCTGCTAAGGCAATGGCAGCGACGTTTTTATTTTTAGATCCTTCACAGGTAAAGCTGACATATTATAAGTTGACTAAGGTTTTTAATGAATTTAATAAGGTGGTCAAGGATTCTTCTTGGATTTAAGATTAGGAGAAATCAAGGGTCAAATGTCTCAAATTGGCAATGTTTTGTAAAGCATTTCCGGCTTTGGTGGCTATTTCGTTGCTTAATTTTTATCCGGAGAAACTGATTTTCAATTCTGTTTCAGGCTGAGAGAATTTTTAAAAATTAAACAAAATTAACAAAAATTTGTGAAATAAATAAGCAAAAATATTATTTTTGTTTTTGCTGCTTTGTTTATAATTTTACTTTTATCATTTTAACAGTTAACAATTCTAATTCCTAAATTTGATTAATATCGATACTGATTCCTTCGCTTGCTTCATATAAGTTTTAGAAACAATTGGCTCTTCTTTTGACTTCTTCTATTAAACTATTAAGTCCGCTGGTCCAGTACTGAACTATACTGTCTCCTTGGGCAAATGAAGGGGGGTTTATTTGGTGAGTTTCAATTAACGATCTGTAGAAATCTTCAGTTCTTTATCCCATAGTTCTATTTATCATTATATAAATTAATGATTCTGAATTTAAAATATTAAATGGAGAATTATGAACCTGAGAGCTACAGAAGCTTCCTTCCAATTTTGTTTCTTTCTCAAAATAGTTTTCATGTAACTTTCTATTTATTCTAATTCTTTTAAGTTTCCGATTTCTTACTTAATTTCATGGAATTTGGGCATTTCAGCATCTTTTTCTTTATCGGAATGCACTTCCTAATAGAAAAAAAATTATATTTAAATTTATAAAACACGAAAAGAAAAAGAAATAGCAAAAAAAAACACAATATACGTTGCTCAAAATTTATAAATAAAAAAGTAGTTTCTAAATAGGATTAAAATTTACATTTTCAAATTTGTCGTAATTTTGAGTAAAAATAGCCTTCTCTTCTTCTAGTTATTCTTAGAGAGATTTTGTGAGTTCATTGCATTTGTCTTTGTACAATTCATTGAGTTTGTTTACAGTTTGAGTGATTTAATATTATTCTTGAGAAATGTGGTTATTGAAGTGAGAAATGTTGTGGTTTTTTTGTTTAACGATTTTTTGGGCCTCTTCAGAAACGTTAGTTTTCAACCCACTGGATTCGTGCATATATCTAACGAAATCATCGTACTCTATTATGAATTCTTGATGACTTTTAATGTGTTCTACTTCTTTGATGATACATTTAGAACATAAGAAAATTCTATCATATCCACAGTCTTATTTGGTGCAGATAAGTCTAACGGGAGATCTGTCAGTGCTACATTTCAGTTCAGGGAATTCCTAGCAAAAATACAATTAAAGGATATAGTTATTTAGAAGCAAAAATATTAAAAAAATCTAATAGAATTTATTATCCGAAACCATTATTTAAAATAAATTAAAAAATATTATTTTTTTATTAGTAAAAACCACACAACTACTTTAATCAATTCGAATAATAGGGAATTATTAAATTAATTTTAAAAAAAAACAATGAATAAATTATAAATTCTCTGTTTTAGAATGATTATGTGTATACTGTTGGTTTCTTACAAATAGTGTCAATAAAAATTAGTATAATTTAAATAAAATTCTCTAATATTATTATTAATTATCAAATTTTACAGGTACACTTTTAGTGGTTGAAGCTGGTTTCTAAGCAGCAGCAGGTTAAGAGGTTTATTATGGTTATTAAGTAAATTCGTCAAACATTTTTATTTTATAATTTCAAATTCTGTTTGTGTTTTTTTTTTATTATTTTTTGTCTATTATGTTTGAATAATGTGTATTATTTTTTTTTTTTTTTATTTCGTGTTTGATGATAAGTTTTCTTCTTTCTTTTATTTTTTGCTGGTATTTTATTAAGCCTGTTTGTGTTGATAATTAATAAAGGGATATTTAATGTATTGAGTTCTTTATATTTACATTGTTTTCCGGTTAATCCTATAATTTAAAACCCTAGATTATTTATCTTTCTTTTGATTGGTTGGCATAATTAATCATAGGATTAAAAATCCCTCACATTGTAAATAGAGCCATATACTAAAAAAAAATTCCTTTCTTTATTATAAATAATAAAGATTTTATAATAGAAGTAATAGTAGTATCATATAATAGTAAATATGTTTTTGATGTACTATAATTTGGTATAATGAGAAATAGAAAAGAAAAGAAAAAAATTGAATATAAATAGAAATATCATAATATTATTCTTTAAAAAAATGTATATATGAAATTTATCCTCAAATAATTCCTTAGTTTTACATATCTTTATTTTCTTTTAGCAATGTTTTTTATTCATCTTCTTCTTTTCTTTCTCGGTCTCTAAACTACTCATTTTTGTTTTAATTACTGCAAAATTCACTATTGTTCACATTGTCTCTACTAGATTGTAGTAATTAATATTCTCTTTTGAAAGAAAGAGCAAATTAAAAAACGAATACTAAAGCGATTCCTATAGTGAGAATAAATAATAAATGTTATAAATTGTTATAAATAAAAATTTGCTATTTTACCACATCCTATTGCCAACTTAATGAGAGACTTTTGACAAAAATTAGGAAGAATATAAAGAAAATATCCCGATATAAATAATCCGATATTAAATAAAAACACGGGAAATGAAGAAATTATAAACTGAAGTATTTATGCAAATTTTCTTTCAAATACAGTGATAAATATATAAGTAAAACTAATCGCTATTCTTATGCACATTGAAATTATATTGGCTAATACTATTCCTGAAGCTCCTTTCGAAGATAGAATCAAACATATAATAATATAAAATCCCGTGGTTACAGCTTAGGCCCATCGATAGTATGAAATTTAGTCAGTCTTAAATTTTTATCAAATATAGGCAAAAAAAAAAATAAAATATTTATTTTATATTACTTGTATGGTTGCTAAAACAAAGGCTTCTGAAATTCCGTTGAGCCCCATTGCATATTCATAAATGCAATATAATTGCAAAGTATATATACATGATTCATGCGACCATTTTTCTCCATACAAAACTTTTAGCACATCCCCTGCTAAAGGTATTCCAAATAATATTGCGAACATACCAATGACATTTATCGGTTTAAAAATAGTTACCAATAATTCATTAAATTTTTAAATTTAAGTCTGCTTAGTACTCTATTTACTTATTTTTGCGAATAAATTGTAACTAATCTCTTCTAAAGGGGCGTATATAAACCTATATATAAATGATAATAAATATATATAAAAAGAATTAAATTATAGTTGTTTCTACTATACTAAATATAATTTATTGCCTCGGAATTAAAGAACCTAAGTTTGTTACTAAGGTAAATTCCGCATTTGTATTTGCATCGTGTTTAAAATTAATTAGAACTATTTTTTCTATTTCTGATAAGAGAAGCTTCAGAAGTGAAAGAAAGGTAAATTGGGTGCCTATTTCCTTCATTTCCTTGTGTATATAATACTTTCCCTTTATCAAGGTAGGATAACAATCTATACTTTAAAGTCCCATTTTCTTTTAATGCTACCATTCGAAAAAGTATACTAAGCAAGCTTATAAAATACTATAAAGAATCTGTGCTATGCCAAAATTTATTAATGTGTGTGGAAACAAAGCTCCATTTTGCTGCAGAATGTATAGAAGCAGGGTCTTTGAAAATACCGAAATGGTTTCAGCTTTTGCAGTTATCGAATAATCAAATGCTAAAATACTCCGAACTAAAAACGGCTCTGCAAAGCTTTCAACTACGGCTCCTATTGCATATAATATACAGGCCTTAGAAAAATATTCATTTAAATCGTGATACTAGTAAATCCAAACCAAACATATCATAGAACTTAGGGTAAAAGTGGCTGGTATTCCAAAAAACATCTGAAAATTAAATAATAAGTAATTTAAAATAATAAATTTTTGTCAATTTTTATTACCAAATTTTATGAGGATTTAACAATTATATTTTCATTTTGAGATGAAACCGAACGCTTTTGATAGGAATTTTTCAAACACATTTTGCTATAAAACAAACTTAAATTAGTCAGTAGTCCCAAATGCATTGTTAATCCTTTTAAAATAAGTAAAATAGTATAGTATTATAAAATCCTAAAATCGAAATTCTAAAAGTAAAGCTTATTTTTTCTTACCAAATACGTCGGGATCTATCTCTCTTATAACTATAATATTTAAAATAAAGTCTACTATTCTAGAGGCCATCTTTACTATAAAAATAATTTTTAGCCCTTTTGCTGCTTTTTAATATAAATTCTACATTTTTAATTTTTTATTTATATATATATTTAAAAGATTTATATATATTCTCAATTTATTATAATTACTATGACTACTAAATTGTGGAATACATACGTATGGCTTTTAATGAGTCAACTTTATAATTCGAAATAAACTATTAGTATATTATATGTGAAATAATAATATTAATATTTAATAAGAAATAGGGAGAAATAAAATTTTTATCCGTATTTATAATATATAAAGAATTATGTTAAATTAATATATAAAACAAAATTATAATTTATATTCTTTTCTCATTTTTTCTAATTTTTCTTTCTTCCAGCATTTAGGGGCAAAAACATAACTTTAGGAGTTTGTCCTTTTTAAACAATATTTTATATCGTTTCTAAATATCTTATTTGCATGGCAGCTGAATAATTAATATAATTAAAATTAGAATTAAAAAAAAAAATATTTATTTTTAAAAAAGTAATTTACCTTTTGAATCTAAAATATCAGCAGCTTCTCTCAATAACTTAGCTGACTCTACATCAGCTTTAGCCGAAATAACTTTACTTTAACCAATTCTTTTTTATTTGGCAGCTGCTGCCATATCATCTTATAAATCTTAGGCTAATCTCATATCTTTAATGAAAACACTTTCAATATAGACTCCCCTATATTAAATAAACAAAATTAAATGATTAATATTTCCTAATTAATTTATTTATTTATTACCAGTTTTTCACATATTAATCTATATATGATTCAATTTTTTCAGAAACCTCATCTCTTTTTTCTAATAACTCTTACATTGTGTGTTCTCCACAGGCACTTCTAAGTGCTCCATAGGCTTTTTCTGCAATTGAAACATTTAAATTTTAAACTCTATAAGTTGCTTTTCTAGCGTCTACAATTCTGAAGTAGACAACAGCGTCTAATTTATAGGAATAATGAATAAATACAGAATTAGGTTTTCTAAAAAAAAAACGAATAAAATACCTATTCCAATAGAAATGTTATCATTGGTCATGATTTATTATGGATGTAAGTCAATAATCTAAGTTTTAAGATTTACATGTTAAACCTTTTCTGTCCAGGGATTAATTCTGTGTAGTCCGGGTTTAAATATTTCTGAAAATCTTCCAAATGTTTCTTTCAGTCCATCATTTCCAGTTTTAACTGAAATGAAGGGGTTATTAACACAACAACAGATACAAGCTATTTTAAATTATAAATAAATTATATAATAAAAATAGGAAATTTTATATTAAAAAGCAATTTATTTTTTATTATTTAATAACAATTTGTAAATTTTATATATTTACGAAGCCACGCTCTAAGACAACCAAAACAATTTCCACCACAATCTAACATTTTTTCATAACATGATAAATCAGATTTTTTTGCCACTTGTATATCTTAGTCATCTTCCTATCCCATCATTGCAGGCTCTGCCATTCCTTAATTGTCCTACATTTTTGTATAACTTTATATAGATGTTTTTAATTACTAACTGTTAGGTAATTCTATATTATTATAATTTTATTAAGTTTTATTTATATAACTTTTAAAATCTTAAAAATTCTAAAAATCTTAAGTTTTATTAGTAGTTTTTTTTTTTTTTATTTATTAATAAAATAGTAAGTAAAGAAAAGTATTTATTTATTTTTAGTATAAACCTATTTATATTACACAATTATTTCAATATTAATATTAAATAAACCTTTTTACTCATGGAATATGAATTCTTATTTAAAAATAATCGTTTCTTATTAAATCTTATACTCTATTTAAAATTCCTATAATAAGTAATATATCATTATAATAGGTTTTTTAATAAAATCCTTAAATTTCTAAATTATTCTTGTACATTTAACAAATTTTTATCTATTCGGATTAAAGTATTATGAACTTTTAAAATTGTAAATAATCTCTTATAAAAAATAAAGGAACATTTATTTTTAATTAATTATTTTTATAAAATTATTATTAATAGAAATAATATAAAATAAATAATCATATTAAATATTCGTTTTTACAATTACAATTAACATAAAATAATAATATGTAATTTATCAAGTGTTGTGAAATATATTTTAAGTGAAATAAGCATTTAGTATTTGAATGATTAAAAATATTTCTAAATTTTTATTAATCATCACTATAAATGAATTAATTTATTATATAGCTTTTAAATATATCATTTCAATAGGTTAAATATATAGTAATAATTATTATTATTAAATATTATATTTTTATAAGCTAATTAATGAATTTTTATATGATAATAATATTTATCAAAAGTAAAATTTGATGTGATAGTTAATTCCGTTTTTAATGAATAAACTAAAATTTTATTATTAGTTTATTAATAATTCCGCAATATTAAAACTCTATATCATATTAAATTAATACATAAGATTAATAATAATATAGATAATTATTTTATTAAGAAACTTTATAATATTTCACAATGAATTAAGATTAAAGTAAATTAAGAAATGACAAAAGTATTGCGCCTAAAGGATTGACTTTATAGTATACAATTCCATTTTTATTATCAAATTATTTAATTTTAATTTTTTTGTATTTAAAATTTTGTATATAGAAAAGGTTCTAAAATCGCTGGGCCAGCATGTGGTAACCACCAGTGCGCATAATTATATAGTGGATTAGGAAAACAAGTTTAATATTGGGAAGAAAGATCCATATAAGTAATTCAGAAAATTTAATCAGAAATTCAATTTATTATCAAACAAATATTTTAATAATAGTTTGAAGAAAAGCTAAAAACATACGAAAATTACGAATAAATTAAGGATGACAATAATGCATTATAGAAAATGATAAGAGATTACTAAAATTAAGTAAACGAGTTAAATAAAGAAATACAAAATCTTTAAAATGATAACAGCAGGCTTTAGTAATTTAGTATATTTAACAATAAAAAAAATGTACTATAAACAATATTTCATCTACTTTAGACGTACCTTAGAAAAAATTACAGATGAAAATCATTCACTTGAAATGCAAATAAAAGAATCTAGGGATAATGCCCATAATCTGCAGTAAAGAACTGATACGACTCATAACTAATACTCGAAAGATATTTAGAGATTAGACGAAAAAATACGAGATTAAACTAAAGAAATTGAATAGTTATACAAAGAAAATACTAAATAAAATAAGGAAATCAGAATTTATAAAAAAAAATTGAAGAAATGGAAATTAATCCCGACTATGAGAGAACAGTCAGAGAAAACCAATAGTTAAGAAGCAAATTGGCTCACGTAATTCATTTAAAAATAATGATTAATTTATTTAATATAAATTCATTATTTCATTTTAGAGTTCCCAAAATTTGTAAATGAACGAATTTTAATAATCTCAAATGCACTAACATTAGTAATATTCTTAGGGTGGAAACTATAATAATGTATAAAATGAAAGAAATTCCCACATTTCCCAGTTTTCCCACCATAGTAATAATATGAGTAATAATCCCTATGCAGACCAACAATAGTATCCGCAAATGGGAGGCTAAATGGAGAATGTAAAACATGGAAAACACACAATAAGCCATATTGATCAAATGCAAAGAGGTACAACGGGACCTGGACAAGGGACGTAAGGGACATAAGGAAGATATACTAAAAGTCAATTTTTAGGCTAACAATAGTAGAATTAAGAATAGTTAGAGTATTTGAAGGAAAAAATTGAACATCAAGAAGAAATTATATAAGATTTTAAAATGTAGCTGAGAGGATAAAATAATGATAGGTAAAATAAAAAAATATAGTGAATGAACTTAATTTATTTATTTTTTTTCTTTTTAAAGATAGGAAAGGATAAATGATATGGAAGATAATATTGAACAATTGCATGCCGATTTGAGAGAAAAGGAATCTAAATTGTAGTAAATGCAAAGAATACAAGAAAATGAGCGCATGGAAAGCTAAAAAGTCACCAATGAATTGGAAGAAGAGATTCTTAATTTAAAGCAATAACTTAAAATTAGGTCCTCTAACATAAAGGGTTTGGCAGATAGAGAAAAAACATATCAATAGCAAATGAGATAGTTGCATGAGGGAAGAGAGTAAGATATAAATGATTTAAAGCAAAGAATTATCAAACTGGAACGACAAATAATGACCTAAGAATCAATAATCGGGTCACTTGAAAATGAAAATAACCAAATAAAGTTGGAATTGAATGATTATAAAACAGGGAAGACTCATAAATAAAAATGTGATGATTTTAATATTTTGTTTATTTTTTGGATTTAAATGTAATTATAACATTTTTTATTTTCTCCAGAACTTAATGAAGAAGTGCAATCTCAATAGAGAGAAATCAACTATTTGAAAGATCTTATTCAATAGAAAACGAGAGAGGCCCTAAATCACGAAGGATGCTAAAATAAGATTTCCCAACTTCTAAGCGACAACTAGTAGCTGCAGCATGTGATAGCCGATAAGAACAGAGCTTTGCAAGACTACAAACAATAAATGATTGATGCTGAAAATGACAAAAAGAAAAGCTATGAAGAGCAAAGGAAAAAAGTGGAAACTCAAATGATTATTGCCTTCGATGCGAAATATTTAGAAATGCAAAATAAGCTAGAAGATCGAATTCAGCATTTAGAGTCTGATTTGTCGAAAGAGGAAACGAAATAAAAGAAACTTTATAGAGATATTGAAGACTATAAGGAAGAAAATGATAGACTTGTGGCTGAAGTAGAAATGGTCAGATCTCAGTTCTCGACACTCCAATTGCAGCACCAGGGTCTAACAAGGTCTACCCTAATGACCAAATAGCAATTAGACATTAATAAGGGAGTCGAAGATGAAAACCAAAAATTGAAGTTGCATGTAAAGGATTTGGAATTTATTAATACAGATGTGCGATCTAAGTTTGAAACTCAAGCCTAATTCTTTGAGAGTAAGTCCCGAGAATTAGAAACGAAAAACCAAGCCCTTTAAAATTAGGTTGATAAACTAAGAGAGTATTTACTTTTTTGAATTTATTATTTTTTCCATCACTCATTTAGTTATATTTCTATTATATATTCAAAAGAGAGCTTAACATTCTGGAATTAGATAAAAGACGTACGGTTTCAGAATTATAGACTGTAAACCAAAGACAATTGCAAACTTCTTCTACACAAATACAGCACAATATAGATTACTATAAAGAATAACTTAATAGTGTGTAGAGAGAGTAAGGTAAGTGTCATATATTAAAACTAAAATTATATTTTTATTTTTACATTTATTTTCAACTCAAAAAGAGGAAGAAAGAAGACAAAATTAAAATGAAAGAGAAATTTTGTAGTAAGATTTGCATATCTTAACAACTGATATTATGGACAAGGAGCAAACGATCGGATTTTTGAAAAGTTAACTCAATGATGTCAAAGGAAAATATGACTAAAATATGGAATAGCAAGAATTTGTCAAACATAATGCAAGAAAAACGTAAGGCCAAGAGTAAGAATTTTAATACACATTTAGTTTAAAAACATAAATAAAACAAATAAAATTCAAATTTTAGAGAAGAAATAACAAGACTTACTTCTTAAATTCATAAGCTTCGAACTGAAAATGAGTCTTTTTCCTCCTAACTTAGAATGTCCAAGGCAGATAATGTGTAAGTTTCCTAATTACAAAAAGATAATTAGAATCTGTAGTTAATAATCTAAAAACTATAGACTGAGATTCATTAAGTTAAAGAATCGTAATTATTTTTCATATTTCATTATTATTTAATTTTAATTAATTTTTTTTTTTTCATTAAGTGGCTCCCATAATCCTCACCTTCAAGTTGAAATTGAAAGATTAGAAAGATAAATTACTGAATTAAGAAATGAAAAAGAAGCCTTATAGTCTAAATATGACTCTACAGTTAAATACTACCAATCATAAATTTCCTAAAAAGACCAAGATATATAGATTATTGTATCTGAAGCCTAGTCTAAATAACATGTATAAGTTTGTTTTCCTATTTAATATGATTTAAAATATATGTTATTACTTAAAATAAAATAATATATTGATTTAGTCTGGGTCCTCTGAGCTAAATTTAACCATTTCTAGATAAAAATCCGAAATTTAAACTTTGCAATTATAAATATCAAGACTAGAAAGTGAAATTTCAAAGCATGTAAAATTAAAAAATTGTGATTTTTAAAATACGATATAAAATTTTTATTTCAATTAGAGCCAAGATAGATTATAGTTTGAATACTATAAAAGAAAATGTGAAGAAAATGAAGCTCTTCTGGTTGAATATAAACATAAATCCGACAATTCTCACAAATATATAGAATTAGAGGACAGGCTAGCACTAATAGTGAGTGAAAACGAAAGACTGAACTAAAAATGCAAGTAATATGAAGATAGACTTTCTCACATGACAAGTCACGTATGATATTAATTTATATATTATAATTTTTAATTAAAGATATAGAATACTTTTATTATTTTATATTATAGCCAGGGGATAATTAAGATGAATTAGAAAAGGCTTATTAAATGTTGGGTCAAAGAAGAAAGGAATTTGACGATTTGTAAGCTTAGGTAGATAATATTTTATTTAAATAATGTTACTAATATAGCTAATAATTTACATATTTTATAGTATTAATTGCTAAAAAATGAATTTAATCAATATAAAATCCATTCTAGTGAACTTTCTTAATCTCATAATCATGTCGTCGTAGAGTAAACAAAGCATCATCACAATCATGTTCCCGCCTAGGCTTCAGCCACTAATAAATTTTACGAAGGGTATACTTTGGTACAAAGGCCTTAACAAGGAGCTACTTTGTTCACCGATCCTCATTTAGTAAAAAACAAAAAATTAATATACTAGGTGAAATAAAATATCTATTTTTAAATAATTTTTTTATTTTTCACAGAGAAATATGTCAGATGTTTAAATAAGTACTAGCATATAATAAAACAAATAAACTTTTGGAAATGATCCTGTTATAACAAGTCCTCATGGTTCTCATTTACATTAAGTGCTTCCTACTTACAACTATTAACCTTCTCATTGAAATTAGTTAATTTTATATTATTAAAACAATTTTTCACTCTGTTTTTTTCATTTAAATTTTTATTGTCCTAATGTAAACAAATTAGAAATTTACATTTATTAAATGTTATATTTATTATCTACTTTATAAAATCGTTTTTCTTTAATAATATTATATTAAAAGAATAGATTTAGAGTTAGCATAACAAAAAATATATTTATTAATTATTTTTAAATAATATTAAATATTATACAACACAAACATAATAATATCCGGAATTAAGTAAATATAATAATAAAAAAAAGCAATATGAATTTCTAAGATCAGGCAGATAAAGAAAAAATAAAAGGAAATGATTTTTTTAAAAATAAAGAATATGAAAAGGCTATAAATTGTTATAGTAATTCATTAAATCGTATGAAGAATAATCATTTAGTTTTAAATAATAGATCACTTGCCTACTTTCATTTGAAATAATATGAATAGTCTATAAAAGATGCTTATATGAGTTTAGCAATTGAAGAAAACGAAAAAGTAATTAATTATATGTGTGAATTTTTCTATTATTAATTTGTATTTAAAAATAATGTTAATTTCATTAAGGCTTACTACCGATTAGTATAAAACTACACTGCAAAACAAGAGTATGCCAAGGGATATAAATACGCAGCTAAATTGCTGGCCATGGAATCAAATGAAACTTCTAAAAGCAAAGCTAATGAATTAATAAGTTAAATGAATAATAACTTGCCTGTTTTCCATCATAAAAGCTAGATAGACCCTAATCAATTGAACTCTAGTTCTCAGCAAGATTAGAGTTAAAAAATATTAAATTCCCTGTAGTAGTAATTAGAAGTATATATAAAAGTCTAACCCGGTTAAATTAATGAAGCTGAAATTGACTAGCTATTAGCATATTGTGATGATTGCCTATTCGCGTTAGAAGGAGATTTTTAAGTTTAATGCAAAAATATAAAAATGTAAATTTTGAAAATTACTATTTAGAAATTGGATCAGCAAATGGAATTGCAAGAAAAATACATAAATGAACTACTCAATATTATTCATTGTGACTCATAGTAGGTGGAATATTATGATTTGATCGAAATAAGAGCGAAAGCAAGATTATAGAGAAAATTATTTTTGTTGGCTAAACGAGACTATCAAATAATGTATAAAATTAACCCTTCTTAGAATACGCAAATCATGATATAGAACTTATAAAATGAGATTAAAAGAGAATAAAAAAATATCTAAATTTAAAAGAAAAGGAAAATAAAATGGACATAGAAAACGATGAGGAAATTAAAAAGCATATCCTAAAGTGTGATTTTAAATAATGCCAAAATCATATCAGATAGTACTGCATAGATTGCAAAAAACCATTATAAGATTTAAACTATTCTTACACCAAAACGAAAGACTACTGCTTCGACTGCAAAGATTTCCTTTCGCAGTACTCTATTAAAAAGCACGATCCCGTTCATAACGAGTGTCAGCAAAAGGAAGAGAGCAATTATTACTTCTGTCCTAATTGCAACCACAAACTTTGTCAACCACACAACTAGCATTCCCTCGTTGATTATTTCGAAAATAATATATATTGCAATTCCCTTAATGTCAACAATATCAATTAGTGCTATGAAGTAATAGAATATATATTAAATTAATACGGCAGTGAGTTGTAAAAGAATTTGTTAGAAAAAATCATAGCAGTCTAAGTTTAAATACAATACATTCAAAACTACCAGGACATAGGCCTTCAGATTTTAAATGATTCCATATCGGTCAAGAATATGGAAGAATAATCCATCATTTAATATCTAAATTAGATACACAAATATTTCCAACAAAAGAAACAAATTAAAAGTACACACAATATCGGCTCCTTTAGTGAGACCAGTGAAGTAATTGACTATTAGGAATATATTGCCATTTTGGAATAGTATTTGTAAAAATATTCTTAAGATGGATGGGCGAATTATATCCTGCAATCTATTAAGGTTGAGAAAGAATAAGACATACCCTATTTATTAAAATTCAAAAATGAAATTTCGAATCAAAAATTATTAGGCTACGTTTTGGAGAATCTATTCGAATACCAACCTTAACGCTCTTTTGAATTTCTGCAATAATTTTCTGATACTCAATTAAAAGAAATTTTAGAAAAAGAGTAATCAATAGATTATGACTTATTTTAGTATATTATTAAAATATTAAGAAGGTATTCGGAAGAAAATGTTAGTATTGCCAAAAAATAATGCAAACTTTTACTGAGAACAGTCAATTTGAGAAGTTTTAATAGGAATTAGATGATGATAATAATGATATCCTTTCAATTTTGTTAGAAAAATTTAATATTTAGATTACTTAATGAGTATTATTATATATAAGTATATAAAGAAGAAAAATAATTTTGTAATATAAAGTATAAATTATTTAATATAAATATAATTTATCAATTAGAAATATTTTTACTTACTCCTAAAAAAGAAAATTTTATATGATCATCACTGTCTCCAATGTTTTATTAAAATTTTTTTAGAGTGACTCTGTCTGTAGACTGTAAGTTCTAATACGATTCTTCTAAATTTTGTAATTCTATAGCTTTTTTATAAAAAGGATTTTCCAGGTTCAGATTCGAAGAAGAAATTTAATTCAAATCGTCCGAACTTTAAAATTAAATCTAACTAACATTTTTTCATTTAATTATTAAATGTTTTTAAAATCGCAATCCTCAACCATTTTCGCAGAAATTTCTATTTTTTCGTTTGTTCTGCTTTTGGTAGGAGATGTGTTTTAATTCGAGGCATTTAAATTTTATTCCTAAGAACTTTGGTTTTCATCTTTAGGTTTATGTACACTATCAGATTGACTTAAATTTCTTTGAAATAAAATTTTTTAATAATTGGAGTATTAATTTCGTATTGGTGGAAAGCCGTATATGCAAACATTTATTTTTCTTTTGATTTTTAGGGAACGCATTTAGGACTATTTTTATCTTTAACTTGTAATATATTGCTGTTTTCATTTCTTGCTAATTATTATATTGAACTTTAGTCGGAAATGTATTTGCTTATATCTTTATTTGCATCATGTTTGTATTTTTCTACCAAACTACTGTTATTTTCTAATAACCGGATATTATATTTCTGAATTTTATAAAGAAAATTAAAAAAAAATTTGCAATATAATCAATAAGAATTAATAATAGTTTATTTACTTCACTCATCATGCTGAAGAAAAAATTTTAGTATTGGTTTTAAATCTAAATTCCTTGTCTCTTTTTTATAGTGATGTGGTGTATGGTAAGCTTAATTTCTCTCCAACGAATTTTTGCCATTCTTTCTTTTTACACTCTTTCTTAACAATAATTATAGAGAATGGAAAAATTTGGAAAATAAACAATAAATTTTTCTCTTAAAAATAGTTTGAAATCCATTACCATTAAATAAACGCTCAAAATAGAGAAATAGCCGTTTAACCCGAAAATTATTAAAGCAAATATAGCTCTAAAGGCTTTGAATCCACTTCCCAAATCATTTAAAGACATAATTAAAACTATTGTTACTATTTGGGTTATAGAGCCCAAAATCGATAGATTATTTAACTATGATGTAATGAAAGGCCTCATTTTAAAACATAATAACAAATACCCAACTAAAATTAAAGATACTAGTGAGCCTTTTACTACTAATTTATCATTGTAAACTATGCTAATTACGACAATAATTATTTTCTTTTATTATATATTAAATTAATTAAAATTAAATAATTTAAATAAATTTTAATTTTAAATACTGTTAACATGCTGACCATTTCCCAATAAAATTTATTATGCTTATGCTCCATATATAAAATACCGTATTTTCTATAATTAAAGATAAAAATTATAATATCAAAAAATGCATTTATTATTTTTACCTTTAAAACATAATTCTCTGCAATAAGTTTTGCTTCTTGCCCTTTAATAACATAAGAAAAATAAGAGCAGGTATAACAAATCCAATCAAAATGCAAACAGCTACATTAGCGGGTATTAAGTTATATTTATAAAAATCACTATCGCATGATATATCGGTATCAGCAATTGCATATCGCTTTCCTCCAATTTCTCTGCAATTTATATATTGCAAAGAATTTTATAGCATCCCTGAATTAATAAATAAATTTAATATTGAATGAAACTTTTATTTTCTAATTACCTGGCTACACTGTCAAGAAAAAGCATAGGAATGAGCATTTAAAGTATTGATACAATTAAGACTTTTATTATATAAATTGATTGGAAAAATATAATATTGTTTCTAATAAGATAATGAATATGATAGTAAAAATCGTTAAGAGTAAACCATAAAATGCAATTTTATAATCGATTTAATTTTCACTTTAGTTTGATTTATTGGTAAATAGACAGCTCAAACTGGAACTGAACATCATATGAGGGTTACCCAGAACTTCAGAAAACTTAACAACTTCATATGGGAATTAAAAACTATACGTGGCGGCTAGATAAATAATTTATGCATGCATTATAAATATCTTTGTAACCCCGGATAGTTGGCTTATGTGATTCATCGGAAAATCAAAAAGTAAATTTATGGACTTTTAAATTAATCTCTTTGATATTCTTTTCTTAACCCCATAGATTTAATTCCCTATAATGAAAACTGAAATGATGAAAAAAAGAATAACATTTAGGTAAATGATAGCACTGCTCTAACATTTCTCACATTTTCCATTTGATTTTGCATAATGATTCTTCATATCGCAATTTTCGCATAATACACCAGCGTATCCTACTTCGCAAGTATCGTTACCTTTGCAATATGACGGCCCATTCACACACTTAGAAAATATCATATCCTCTTTATTCGCTCT
Source organism: Miamiensis avidus (assembly GCA_037039885.1). Taxonomy (NCBI): domain Eukaryota; phylum Ciliophora; class Oligohymenophorea; order Philasterida; family Glauconematidae; genus Miamiensis; species Miamiensis avidus. The sequence continues at coordinate 144,592 of JAWVGU010000102.1, forward strand.
CCAATACTAAAATTTAAATAATAGTAATTTTATAATTAATTAAATTGTCATTAAACATAAATTTTAATTTAGACATATTAATATTATAATTATTTACCTTTTCTTTTGGATAAATTTAAATATACCCTCCTTGGCACACTCCGCTATATTTACATTTTTCACAAAATTATTTTCCTCCCTTGTTTAAATATAGTCCATCTTCACACAGTTTAAATTGAGAACTGGTGTTTCCCAGTAATTTTTCATTGCTATGGTAGCCTTTAAATATGGGCTAATTTGATAACATTCCTGTATTATTTTTATTGATAATTTTGAAATTCTAATCATCAAGTTTTTAAGTTCCCAGATATCTTATCATGGGTCCTAAATCAGCCATACAATTTTCAAATTAAATATTTTATATATCAATAGTGGTTTAAATTTAATCCTAGTTAAGATTAATCAGCAACCCTCCTCCGCTAGAAGCAGCTGAATTTTAAATGAAAGAATTTTTAAACAAAAATCCCACACCTACTTAAATATTTTATTTTATAGATATATATTAAGGTTCATAATAAATTGATCCTCCCTAACTGATAATATAAGAAGAATTTTTATATGATAAAGGGAGGTCTGGGTTAAAGAAAACTGAATTATTGTTAAATTTAGTATCTATTATTTCTGTTTATTTTATTTAAAATAGTGAAACAGCACCACCCTTCTAAAGAGCGAAATTATTTAAAAATTGTGATTCTTTTAAAATAAATAGAGTAGCATTTTTAGCATAAATAGCTCCTCCTGATATTACATTGAAATCTGTTTCTACTGTGCTAGCATAGGAAATCCTATTTTATTAAAAAATTGATTATTCTATCAATATTTAGCTAATATTTTGCAAAAAAATGGCTCCCCCTTATTTTTATGACTAATTATCTTGAAAAGTGCATACTTATATATTGAGTTTATTAATATTATTAGCAAAAATAGCAGAGCCCTATAGAGCTATATGCTTTTTTCTTTGTTTTCATAAAACTGGGAATTTTAAATTTTCACATCACTTGAATCCTCTATATATAAACTCTTTCCTAGGATAGATTTTTATCCCTTTAAAAATAAATTATTATTTAATTCGATTTTTTCACTCAATTCGATATACATATTTCCTCCCTTTACGCCCGCATTCATTTTAAATGTATTGTTGGTTAGGGAAATATTTTTGCTTTTATCTGCAATATATAATCCCCCTCCATCTGAGTCAACTTAATTTTTTTCTATGATCCCGTCCTTTACAGTGACATTTTAACTTGATAAAATTGAGATTCCTCCTCCACCTGCATGAGCTACATTATTATATATGTTAAAATACTATAATGTAACATTGATGTTTTCTGAAAGATCAATTGCTCCCCCATATAAAGTAGCTGTATTGTTAAAGCAAGTAATTTATTAAATTTACACATTTAAAGAGTCTATAATTGATAAGGCTCCTCCCAATTTTCCCTTATTTTGACTGAATATAAGATTTTGTAAATTTAGGACTTATATGTTTTCTAAATGTATACCTCCTCCTGGTTTTTAAACACTAGTATTATTAAAGAAATACGAATCGTTTATAGTTGCATTAGAGCCTGTCACATAATATAGTCCTCCCCCAATTTTAATACTCTAATTATCAACTGCTTCTAAATTTTATATTAAAACATGATGAGCACCACTGAGCATTATACCACCCCCCAGCTTTCCTGCTAAATTTCTTTTCGTGACTGTATTTACAATTTTAATTTGTGAACACACAGCAAACCACAACCCTGCACCGTCCCCCTAAACTTCATTATTTTAGATATCAAAATTTTCTATGTGTATAAAATCTGAAAACTTAATTGAAACTCCTCCTCCTTAGGTATTACCTTTGTTAAATTTAACTACAATATTTTTCATTGTAATATTTTAAACTTATTGTATTGCAAAAGCTCCCCCTTAAACATTGGCAGTGCAGTTTTCAACAGCTAAATTAGTTAAGGTTGCATGTTTTGAATCTTCTATTTTGAAACCTCCACCATTTTCCATACTTTCATTATTGGAAAAAGATATATTATCTAAAGTTATGTATTATGAAGATAGTATCTCCAAAGCCCCACCATTTTCCATTTGAACTCTTTTATTATTGTATATTTATGAATGCATTAAAGAGAAATCTTCAGATTACTTAACCTATATAGCCCCATAAGTGAATCCGCTAAATTAGGAACCTTAAATTGATACTAATTTGCATACTTCGCATAGTATTCCAACGTATTTCGATTAATCATGATTAACAATAGTTATATTATTAATACTTATGTTTGTTACTTCCGATAATTTTAGATTTTCTATAAAATGAAAATCAAATTATTTTACATAAGTACTATATATTTTTATTTTAGTAATTACCCAATTGCTTATTTTTTTTAATTACAATATTATACATTTTAATATTAACTGACTCACTTATATACATGCCTCCAGATTCATTATCTTATATGTCAGTATTTGAAATTTCTCCATTAGATATATACTAATATCCTTTCAAATAAAACGCAGGCTAACTTCCTTAATTATTTATATTTCCTTTTATTTAAAGATTTTCTATTAATAAGGATTGAGTCCTTCCATTTCCATAATATTTTTTATCGATTTCATACAAAATTAGAATACGACAATAGAGAGCGGGTGGAGTAGATACTTGATTTTCAGATTCTGTAATTTTAATTCCTCTTAAAATAATGTGATGAACATTAAGTAAATAAAATGGGGACTTATCATAGCCTTTAGCTTTGATAACTTATAAATCCTCAGCATTTAATGAATAAATATTTTTGAAATCTAGGCCCCCACTATCTTCTGCAGAAGTATCATTGCATGTTAATGATTTTAGCATCGCTTTTTACAATACATTTTATAGATATAAGCACCCTGCAGTTTTAGAATTAGTGTTATTTTTAACTTAAACCTATTCTAAATTGAAATTAGTAGCTGAATTAATATTTACTCCCTAATAAATTAAATTTCTATTAATTAAAAAAAATCTTAATAATTATACAATTTTACCCCACCAAATATGTTAATTAATTGTAAATTTGACATAAAAATATTTCCAGGAATAAATTTTTCTATGTCATAAGCACTGTACAAAACTCCTCCTTTTTTTTGCACTGATGTGGAATTAGTGATTTGCGAATCTCTTATATTCATATTTACACAATTATTTAGTTAAATGAGAGCTTCCTGAGAACTTGAATTTATTATTTATAAGTCATTAATTTATACATCATTAACATATTCTATTTTCAATATGCTACTATCATCCTATTAAATATTGCAGTCATGAAATTCAACATTATCCAAAATAATATTTCTAGCAGTGTTAAATTTCAATCCGGCACTTTAACCCTTCAAATTCCTATATATGACATTTCTCAATATAGTATTTTAATTCCTAAATTCTGTTTATATTTAACTACTTATTATTTCAATATTTTAAAACTCTAAATATAATACATTGCCAATTAAATGATTAAAATTTTATAGGGCTGCCATTCCTTAGTGAAAAGCTGTCGAATAGCTACCCCCAACCATAGTTTAAAAAATTTAACTGTTGATAATTTAATAGAATATAAATTAGAGCACTATTGGGTATCAAATTCTAACCTTTCAAAATCACACTAAGTTTTTGTTTCATTTTCAACTACTAAATAAACTACTATCCTATTAGTTTTAGATTAGTACTAACTTAATTTTAAACAATTTTCTATTTAAAATGTATCTTATTTTTATACTTATAAACCATTAAAAATATTATTTGACTATGTTAAAGCATGCACTTAATTATTACAACTGATCAAATAGTTTATGTCTTCTTTTTCGAAATAACTTATAAAATCCAAATAATATATAATTAATATTATTTTTTTTGAATAATTAAAAATATATGGAATAAAAAATAATAACAAAAATAAATATAATCATAACATAAATTTACTCCTAAAGTGTATATGCAAATACTATCTTTAAGGAAAATATCGTTAATATATTTATAATTCTGTAGGAGAGTGAAAGATTATGTATACTCTAATAATTGGTTTTCGCTACTTTCATATACAGTGATTTTAAACTAAGTTTATAAAATGGGTTTTTCATAAATTTTAATAATTTTAAGGTATATTATGCTAATTACTTACTCTTTTTAAAATTTTGATTTGTTTTATTGATAGTAAATGATGTATATTAAGAATTTATAGCCTGTCTTGAAGTTTAATAATTATTTTGTTATTTTAGTTATTTATTTTATTTTTTACAATTATTTTCCTTTTAATATTTTTACATTACATGACATGACTTATTCTAATTGCATAGGTAATTAAAATATTTCACAAATAATAATTTCCATAAAATTCATATTTACTGATTTTATTTTATTGGACTCTGAAATGTTAATCGTATATAATGATTATATTAATTATATATAAATAATAATAATATATAATTTAATACAAAGGTATAAATTATTTATAATTTTAATAAACTATTTAAAATAAAAAATAAATGTATTTTAGAAATTCCATCAATCGGGATTTAAAATAACATCGCAATATTTGATATTAAATTCTTTTTAAAAATACATTTTTTGTATATAACTTAAATGAATTTTAAATTTATATTATATTCGATAATTTTTAATTTAACTTTATAGAAAATATAATTTATTAATATAAAAAAAATTTGAAAAAAATAGTAAATTCATTATATTTTTCTTTATTCCAATACATATGATAATAATTTTATGGAAATCTATTTGGCCTTTTGGAAATTTTTTTATATTTCACATAACAAATACTTTTAATAAAATTGACTACTAATATTCTAAATCTATATTATGGTTTTTATCACATTCTTTTAATTTATAATATTTAATTATAATAAAACCTACATTCTATAGAATTAATAGTATAATTTCTAAATTCAAGCTTTATGAAGAAAAAATTATTAAATTATATTAAACAAAATTACTTTAATATGTTAATATATATACATATTATATTATAAGAAATTACCTAAAACTCATTGAATATCATCATAAATTAATATAATACTAAATTAATATAATAAAATTAATATGTAGAATATAAATATATTATGAATAATAATTATAAATTTTTAAATTTGTTTCATTTGTTATTATAAATAGAAAATCTTATACAATCATGATTATCACCAAAATTTGGAAAATTTATTGTTTTTTATTTTAAGTCATTCTTTAAGTACTATAACTTTAATCTTCAATCTGAGTCTCCATAGTATTTACTTTTTAACCATTTTTTCCATCTGACTTATCTAAATTACTTCTAGAACTATTTTCTTAAAAATCTATATCAGTATAATGTTTATTTTTTGCAACTAGAGTGGCTTAGCTGTTTTCATTTAAAGAATTGTTTAAATCATTATAATAAAATTAATTAAGTTTGAACTATTTCTGCTAATCTTATTTTTCTTATTGAATTTCTTTTTTCCTATATGAATCTTCCTTTAAAATATCATTATAAATATTATTCATTATATTAATATCTATGTTTTCTAGTTTAACTATATTAGTATTATCTTAAAAATCTTTTATTATTTTTAATTTTATAAAGATAAACTAAAATCTCTAAATATATGTGAAGGTTTCTTATTCATATTTTTTATAGAAAAAGAATTTTATTATTATTATTTTTGAGGACTAGACAATGAAATGGAATTTCCTTAAAGTAATATTTAAGGAGCTTAAGGAACAGTGGTTCTTTTTATTTAAACCACTCTACTACTATTTAAGTTTTCGATAGGCTTCAAGCTTTCGTGTTTTTTTATCTAAGGTAGATAATTTTATTCAGTTTAGTAAGACTTAACCAATTTAAAGTCTTTAAATGAAACTTTATCCCATATTGACTAGGAAATATATTTACTTAAATCTTTTTCATGATCATGCTTATATTTTCCGACAAAGCTGCAACCTTAATCCTGTGACCTCGCATTTAATTTCTATAATAATAATAAACAATTTGATAATATTAAAAACGCAAATTATATTTACTTCGCTCATCATTTTATAGAAAAAATTTGAAAATTAATTTTAAAGTTAATATCCTTGTCTTCTTTTTATATTAATATCATGAATAGTTAATTTAATTTCTCTCCATCGAATTTTAGCTATTCTTTCCTTTTCGATTTATTTTTTTAAATAATATTACAGTTTTTTACATTTCGGAAAGAGTGCTACTAATTATTATCTTATAAAAATCCTGAAATCCATAATTGTTAGATAGATAACTTGCATTCCAAAATATAAATTTATTCCCACAATTATTATTATTAATATTGCTCTTATTTCTTTGGAGCTGTTTCCTAAATCATGCAGACACATTATCAAGACTATAGTAATAGTTTAAGTAAGAGAGCCCAACAAAGAAAGATTATTTAATTATATTGTAATAAATGGCTTTTTTTTGAAACACAAAAATGTATATCCTATTAAAACTATACATACTAAAGATCCCTTCATTATTAACTTTTAATCATAAACTATACTTATAACGACAACAATAATTTTCTATAAAGTAATTATTGTAATACTAATCTGAAATATAAACAAAAATGATTAGTTTTACCACTAACATACTAACCATTTCCCAATAATATAGTTAATCTTTATGTTCCATATAGAGAATTCCATATTGTCTTATAATTATTAATTATTAAATTATATTTTTTTTAAATTTAGCATATAATATATTATACCTTTAAAAAATAACTTTTTTAAGTAATTATTATTTTTTTCCTCTTTTTAATTGATAAACAATGAAAATCGGAATAATAAATCCTATTAAAAGACATACAACTAAGTTTATAGGCAATATATTAGAATTATAAAACTTGCTGCCACAGGTTATATTAGTATCTGCAATTGTATACTTTATATTTCCTATTTCCCTACAGTTTAAAAATTGTAAAGAATTCTGAAGCAAACCTATGATTGATTGTAAATTAGTTAATTATTTATAAATTTAAGTTTTTTACCTGGTTAAATAGTTAAAAAAAAACACAAAATGGAGCATTTAATATAGGAATAAAGCTGGGTTTTATGATGTATAAATTTAGTCGCAAAATACAGTATAACTTCAATTATTATAATAAAGACTATCGTTGAAATAGTGAGAAGTAACCCATAAAATGCTAATCGATATTCTACTTAATTTGTTAAATCCTACGAATTTGACTTAATCAAACAATTTAAACTGGAACTAAACATTTTATGAGGGTTTCCTAATATTTCAATAGAAGTTGTAATTTAATAAGGGAATTCTAGACTATAAGTGGCTACAAGATATAATATTTAGGCATGCATTATTAGTATTTTAGTAACCCCTGACAACTAACTGATATTATTCATAGGAAAATCATATAAAATATTTATAGTTTTTTATGTTAATCTTTTGCTAATTCTTTTCTTTACTCCATATATTTGGTTTCCTATTATACCCATCGATATCATTAGCAGAAATAAAATATAAAATATATGCCAGTTTTGTCTCCACACTTTTTGCAGGACCCACTTCCCATTGCATAGTTGTTTAAAATGTCACATTTTTCACATAATACCCCTGTATATCCTTCTTTGCATGTATCATTTCCTAAACAGTTAGATAGTCCATTAATACATTTAGTGAATATATTATCATTTATAGTAGATCTCCAGTACTAAAGTTATAAATAAATATTAAAAAATAGAAATTAATTTGTTCTCTATAAATATTCAATATTATTTATTACATTTTTTTGGGGTAAATTTTTACATATCCACCTTCACATACTCCATTTTCTTTACATTTATCACATACTTATTTCCCCCCTTTTTCTAAATAAGAGTTTTAATCGCAAAGTGTAAATTATGAATTACCATCTCCTATAATTTTTTCATTGCTGTGATATCCTGTAAATACAGGCATAGATGCAAATAAACCATCATTTTCAATATTATTTATCTAAAAATTGCTTTATTAAAAGTTTTATTTTCCTAAATATCGAATTGAGGGACCTAAATCTGCTATACAACTTTTAAATGTAATTTATTATATTATAAAATTCATTTATTTTTAATCTTATCTCAAATTTATCATGATAGCTCCCCCACTAGAAGCCAGAGATTTATAAAATTCTATATTTATAATTTTAAACTATGATATTTAAGAACTGTTTTCTGACTCTTTAATTTATTTTGGTTCATAATATATAGATCCTCCTTAACTGTATATGTAAGTCATATTCTTATAAAACAAAGGTACTTCAGCATTAAATTAGACTGAATTATTAGAAAAGGTAGAATTTATTATTTCTACATTTCCAATTTATATCAAAGATAAAGCCCCTCCTTTCATGAATGAATAACTATTACTTAGTTGAGAATTTTTTAATTACACTTTTTCTGATACCGCTATATATATACTTCCTCCAGATACTTCTTCTTTATCATTTTTATCTTTTGAAATTAATTGATTATCAATAAGTTTGCATTTATCAATTTCAACCTTTTATACATCACTAAAATATATAGCACCTCCCTATTTCAAAGCTTAATTGAATTAAAAAATAGTATCTACCATTTGAAATTCATCGATATGATGTGCAAATATAGCTGAACCATATTCAGCATATTTCTATTATTAACCATCATTTTTTATAAATTTAGAATTATTAATTTAAATGGCATTGGAATATTCTAAATATAATCCTTATCCTTTTAAAGAAAGCAATCCTTTGCTGAAAGTACATTTAATTATACTAATTTCCGTGCTATTTCCTATATGCAAATTTGCCCCATTTTAAAGAGCTCTATTCTGGTTAAAAGTAATATTTTCTATTGATATTTTTTAGCATCTATCAGTTATTAATAGCCCACCTCCTCTTTGTACTTTCGCATTATTGTTGACTATATCCCCATCTTATAAAGTGAAATTAGAGCAAGAGGCCACCAATATTCCTCCCCCTCCCGTTTCAGCTGAATTATCTGTAAGTTCAATGCTTTTTAATACTATATTTCGGTTTTCAAACAAATAAATCGCTCCCCCTACTTAATTAACTGAATTAAAAGAACTTTTCAATTCTTATATGTCAATGTTTTAGGAGTTTATGATACTAACTGCCCCTCCTTATTTCGCTGTATTGTGTGATAAAAAAAGATTTCTCATAATAATTTATTTAGAAGATTCTATAAAAATGGCCCCTCCATCTTTTTATAAGCTGGTGTTGTTAAAGAGAAGTGAATTTTCTATAGTAATTGAGGAACTGGTATCAAAAAATAAAGCTCCTCCATTTTTGGAATTGAAGTTTTTCTAAGCGGTTATTTTGGAAATTCTAATGATTTTTGAATCTAAAAACTAGATCCCCCCCACATTTTTGGAAGCATGGTTTTCATTCACTAATGAATTGGAAATCGTAACATTTTCACATTTATTAAAAGAGATACCCCCTGAGTTTCCTTTTACTACATTTTTTACTAAAGTCATATCATCAATCAAGATATGATTTGAAAACTAAATCGAAGCTCCTCCTGAATCGGTTGATTTACAATTTTAAATATCTATTTTGATTAATTTCAATTCTGTAACTTGCTTTATTGAAATTCCACCACCATATATTTCAGAAGATGAATCATTTATTGATATTGACTACAAAAATACATTATTGCAATCTTATATTTCTATTGAACCTCCATTTTCCTAACTTCCATTGTTATTAAAGTCTATTTAATAGAGTTCAATATTTTGTGATGATAATATTTCTAATGCACCCCCACTACCTAATTATACTCTTTTATTATTTTCCATTCTCATTTATTATAATTTAATTCCTTATCCTTCACTGAATTTAATAGCTCCATATTTAAAATTGCTAAAATTTGAATTTTGTATTTAAATACCCATACATTAAATACATAAAAATCCTACTTTTGTGGATAAAGCATCGTTCTCAATAGAAATTTATTAAATTTTTACTTTATTAACTTTATATAGACTTAAGTTTTCTATATATTAAAATATTATTTTAAAATATTCAAATTATATAAACAATTATTGTTACCTTGAAATGAATTTCTAAAAATGCTTAATTATGATAATATGATATTGTTAGTCTCAGATATATAAAGACCTCCTGATTGATTATCTGAGATTGTTATGTTAAATAATTCGCAATTTTTTGTTTATTTATAATTTTTTATCATTAGTGCTTATTCTTTTACTTAAACCCCTCTATTTCCTAGTATTTTAATATGATTTAAAATAATTTACTATGTTTCTCCATCTCCATAAAACTATTTATCATAATCACTTGCAATTTAAATATTAGAATAAATACCTGGAGTTTTCGAATCTTATATTGCATATTATTCTATTAATGCCCCTCGCATATCTAAATTGTGCACATTATTTAAATAAAAAGCTGCCTTTAAATTCCCACTGCTATTTAATATGCTTACATCAAAAACAATTAATTAGAATACATTATAAACATCTATTCCTCCAGAATTCTGTCCTTAGTTTCCAATACATTTTAACTCACTTAGATTGACTTCTTATTTAACGCTATTAATTTTAAACATCCAGCAAATTTTGATTTAATATTATTTTTGACTTCAACTTCATTAATTCTAATTTTATTTCCTAAATTAATTTAGATTCCCTAAATAGAAAAAAAAAATAAACTAAAAATACATAATTAGTAATAATAATTATTTAATTCTAAATTTACTCCTCCTTAAACATCGTAAATTTAAACTTTATCTATTACAAAGTTACTTGGTTAAAATTTGGTTTCATCAGCTGTATTGTAGAGTATAGCTCCACCTTATTAGCTTGAAATGCAAGTTTTTATTTAGGAGTTTTTAATTTATACATTATTACAATCAGTTAATTAAACTATTGAATCAGTAGTATTTGAATTAAATATTTTTAAATTATTTATTTCTACGATTTGTGCACCTCTTACCTATAAAATATTGTTTTCGTTACTTGGAGCTGTAGTTTTGCAATTTAAAAATTCAACATTTTCTAATTTAACATTTTTAATATTAGTAAAACGAACAGCTGTCCCATAAGTAAATTTTTATCTAAATATGATATTTCGTAAAATGATATCTGAAGTATCAAAAATAGAATAACTTGTAGTATTGACGTATTCTAAATTTTAAAATTCCTGTGTAATGACAGCTCCCAGGAAATAACTAAACTTATTACTTAACTTAGCCATCCCAGAGTTAAATACTTTTTTGTATACTCCCTCTCCATCTTATTAGATTTCTATTGTAGAAATTTTGAAATGAAATTCATTTTCACAATCAAAATTTACAAAGGAAAAATACTCAAATTAACATTATTGAGAGTCTATATTTATTCCCCGTTTTATGTAATCTTAGTCAATTAAAATATTTCCTACAGCTAAATATATGACAATTCTTTTAGTTGTTGAGTTTTTTTTTTTAAAGCTTCGCAATCATCAATAGCAAATTTTGAATCTTAAATTAATTCTTCATTTTTAAATATCCCTTTTTATATCATAAAGTCTTTAACATGACTATTACATGAAACTATATAATTAATGTCTTTATCTGGTTTATATTAGCTATAGTTAGAAATTATAGAAATTTAATAAATGAATAGTAGCTAATAGTTCTAAAAATGCATTATAAAGTATACTTACTCTTAAGATCTTACCAAACTTACTAATATATAAAACATCCATATAAAACTAAAAGGCTTCACCCATGATAAAGATAAATAATAATATGTTTAACTATTTATCATTTTTTTTTAACTTTATTGGTAAAACTTTAATTCTAAACACCTAAAAAACAAAAATAAATAAATTAAAAAACTTGACAAAAATATATTTTTATTTAATAAATTTACCTTCTATCTATGTATTATTTATATTTTATATTATATGGTTTAAAATTTAAAAAGAAATATATATATTTTTTTCCTTTGGTAGGTTTTCTATATAAAATATAATATTTCTTTTTGTTTGGTAAATTTTGTTTTAATTTTTTTTATTTTTATTAATTTTGATTTTGATTTTAGTAAGTATTATTTTATTAAAGAATAAATCGAATTAATTGATAATCAAGATTTTAATATCATTTATAATTAACATTTAATTTTAAATATACTATTGATCAATGTACTCTATTATTGAATATAGGGAATTTTATTTCTATTTGCAAAATAATATATATTTAATAAGTATATAATATATTTATCACATTAGAAATATACTATATTCAAATAATAAAAAAATGCTTAATTAAATATTTATATATGACATTATGAGTGGAAATTATTATTGAGAAAATAAACAGTTTATAATTTAGAATATTATAGTCAATTGATAGTGTAAATTTTAATTAGAAAATTGTTTAACGTAAGATAATACACATCAGTCCAAAATAAAAAATATTTTAGAGGTGTTAAATAATAAAATTAATATAATACTAAAAGAAAATTATGATATTTCTTTATTTGAAATCAATTTGATTTTTAAAACAATAAAATACAATATTTTTTATATTTCCAATTTAATTAATTTAAATATTCATAATATTTTCTTTCCTAAGCTTATTTTCAACTTTTAGCTTAGTATAAGAATATACATTTATAAATATTACTGAATTATTTTTGAAATTATAAAAAGATAATATATTTATAAAATACACATATATAAATATCTTGTTTTAAAATAAACTTTTATGTTTCAATATATTTATTATAATATAATTTTGTATTATAATAAATTAATGTTATACAATTTAATGAATTTTTATAATTAATTTATGGTTTATTATATGACTAATTTTTTTAAATCATACTATAAATATATATTAAATATAATATTTTTGATCTAAATATTCAATAAAATTTGTTAGTATTAAAAAAAAAAATAATAAATATTAAAAAAATTATTTATAAATATATAAGGATTTTCTATCTTGATTTAATTTTTTTATTAATAAATATAAATATATGGGGTTGGGGTTGGGGTTGGGGTTGGGGTTGGGGTTGGGGTTGGGGTTGGGGTTGGGGTTTGGGTGGGGTTGGGGTTGGGGTTGGGGTTGGGGTTGGGGTTGGGTTGGGTT
>JAWVGU010000103.1:0-150929 GCA_037039885.1 Miamiensis avidus
CCCAACCCCAACCCCAACCCCAACCCCAACCCCAACCCAACCCCAACCCCAACCCCAACCCCAACCCCAACCCCAACCCCAACCCCAACCCCAACCCCAACCCCAACCCCAACCCCAACCCCAACCCCAACCCCAACCCCATCATATGAATTGTTATACATACAATTTAAAGAGTATTTATTAAATTAAAATTTTATTGTTCAATTTAAATAAATATAATATTTAAAAAAAAATTAATAATAATGATATATTTTTATAAAATAAAAAAGAAACTCTAATAATCATTGATTTATTTAAAATATTTTGTGTTGTTAAGTGTTTATTATTAATAATGAAACAATATAAGGGAAGGTTTTTTATATTAGTATTTGTAAGTAATATTTGACATACATTCTTTTAAATATATTTAAAATAAAAAAAAAATCAAAATGACTTTCATTTCTTGCTATACCTAAAGAATATATGAAAAAATAATCCATATATGTAGGTCTGATAAGTAATTTGATTATTTTTGTTAACTAAGATTAAATTATTTAATTTTGAAATTAATTAATGCTGACTGGCTCTGGTTTTCATTCAAATTTAAGTTTTGACCAATTTTTAAAATTTTTCTTAAAGTTGTTTCCTCTAATTAAGTTATTTCTGTTTGATTTCTTTCCATTCACTTTCACTGATTTCCAAGTGCGCAGCTTCGTTATTGGTGTCATAATCATCTGTTGACTGTCCCATTTGTTGAAGAAGTCTCATTTCCTTAAGAGATATGGAAAAGGAGTTATTATTTTCATTTTCTTCACTATCATAACTATTGTTATTTTCCTGAAACTTACAGATTTTTTCACATTCATTTTGCGTATCATCATTATCATTAATTTATTCTTGCAAGCTGATGGTGTTTATGGGCTTTTAGGGAATATTATTTTACTGTTATTACAACTATTTCTATTATTATTATTGTGGTGGTTATTGTCTAGATATTTTTCCATTGCCATTTTTGTTGTTTTTACTCACACTAATTTGCTGATTCTATTGCTTTTAGCTTTTTTATTTGTTGCTGTCATTATAATTTTCTTTTTACATTTATTTTTGTTCTTCCTTTACATGTTGATTTACAGTGGTAATTTTAGGTTCTTATTCCTTTTTTTTTTCTTTCCTTGACATGTTTCTTTTTGATCAGTGCTCTATATAATTTTATTGTTATTAACATTATTATTGATATGTTTTACACTCTATTGCTACTGTTACTGCTATTATTATTATTTTTTATTGTTGCATTGTTTATTGTTTTCACTATTCTAATTTTTTAAAATGGTCTATTTATCAGAATTAGATTAAGGTGATTTTTTTGTCTAAATTTTATTTCCTTGATGCTGCTGCTAATGATCCTAATACTACAACTATTATTTATCATCGAGTTTTTCTATTCCTATTATTACTACTACTATTAAATTTTATTTTGATCCTTTTTTTCTTTGCTTTAATTGTTATTTGCACCTAGATTACTTTTATTATCGTCTTGGCACTAAGCTTACTGGATTTCTTCTTCCTCTTCGCCTTCTTTATTTTTCTTTTTAGCTTTCTTTCTTTGTCTCTTTTTCTTTAGCTTTTCTTTCTTAGCTTCTTTTACTGCTTCTTGCTCCATCAAGAATTCTTCTAACTAGGATCTGTGGCCCATACTTTCCAATTTTTCTTAAATAAAGGAATTAATTGTGTCCACAAAGATATCTGCGCACTTTTTAAAAAAAATTTTATTAAAAATTAGAAAAATTATTTTATTTCCATTTTATTAATCCTATTACCATATTTAGGAAAAGTGATTTAACAATTTCATCAGATTTTTTATTTTTCCAAAATGACTATAATTTATCTTTCAAAGTGAGTCCCAAACAAAAAATAAGTTCCTCTTGAGCAGCCTCATTCGTTTATGCATGCTTGACCTAAAGACCTGTGTCGATTTCTGCTTTTGATAAGATTTCTACAAAGGCATCAAATTACTACTTATTCTAAAAAAAATAAAAATTCCATTTTAAATATATAACCTCCAGTTAATTAAAGTAGTTATGATGATTATTTTTACTTTTAGAGGAAAAGTTATTTTTTTGTGATTTCTGTGGTATTTAATATAGGAAATCAAATCGCAGGTGCTATTATAAAGTAAGGACTCTTCATCATCATCATCTTCTTCCTCCTCATCTTCTTCTTCTCCTCCTTCTTCATCATCTTCTAAGTTTTAATTTCCCTCCTCATCTTCTTCTTCATCTTCTACCCCATTATAATGGTTGTGGGATCCATCTTCGCAATTCTCTTCGTTTAGAAAATTGCCCTATGAGATAATTTTAATCAATTAGAATATTAAAAATAGTTATTAAATTGGAATCATCTAAATCAAATTTACATGGCCATTTTCGAAGCAACAATTCCCGAACTATTATTGAAGTTGATGAAAATTGGATTGCTATTGTTATAACTCATGCATTTCTCGAAGTTATTGCAATTATTGAATATATTCTTATTTCGACAAATGCTGTTGTGGGTGATAGAGGTCAGAATAGTAATAATTTTGAGAATCCAGGTGCGAAAGGGATTTTGCTCTAATTCTTTACTTGACGCGGAACTCTCCACTATGCTGGGAAGAGCTGATTTGGCTGGCTTCATTTTATTTTTGAATGGTGGCTTGGTGATGGTTATACCTTTATTACAGTTGTTATTGTTGCTATGAAAGTTGCAGTTGCTGCTGTTGTTGGAGTAAATATCTTTGTTGCTATTGTTGCTAGTATTTTTGATATTGTTACAGCTGCTATTGCTACTGATATTTTATTATATCATTTTCATCTATCTCTGAATAACCCTCATTCTCTTCTAATTCTCCTTCTTCATAGTCTTAATCTTAATGTTGGGACATATTATTATGATTGCTAACATTACATTCATACTATTATTATTATAAGAGCTGTTGTTGTTGTTGTTGTTGGCGATAGTTATGAGTGCGATTACCGTTACTATTATTGTTATTACATTTGTGATATTATAACTATTAAAATTATTACTAATTATGTAAGTTGTTATGTTTGTGTTAATTCAATTTTTCATTGCACATTTCTCCTTCATATTCGTAATATTGCTACTGCTGCTATTACTATTATAGCTATTTATAGCGATTTTATTACTGTTAATGATAATGGTACTAATTTTAACTATTATTAATTTCTTATTCACAGTCTTCGTCTTCTTCCTCCTCCTCCTCTTCATCCTCTTCTTCTCCTTCCTCCTCCTCCTCTCCTTCTTCTTCATACTCATATTCGTAATTATGATTGTGTTAATTTTGTTGTATCTATTATTGTTACCTCATATAGTGCTATTATTAAGCTAATTTTTATTTTTAACTACTAAAGTTTTGTCTATTACTGCTACTGCTACTACTACTATTACTTGTATATTTATTTCTATTAATGACTGATATATACTCCATTTTATTAATTGTTGCCATTTTCAAGATGAATTATGTCTTCACGACTGGTATTACTAGTTGATTAATTTGTATTTTAGAATGAATTTTAATCTTCAATGGCATATTCTTGCTCTTAATTATCTTTTAAATTTTAATAGGCGCAAAAAATGTTGTCTTTACAAGTGGAACAAAATTTTCGTTTTTTCAAATAATTCTAATTCATAAAAATAATTAATCTAAAATAATTCTATTTTATATACAAAGTACCTAAAGATTTAGCACAAATTATGATTCTTCTATTTCTGCCAACTGCTCCATATCTTAAATATGATTTTGAATAAGTTGCTACAAAGTTTCTTTCCAAAGGTCTTTTATTTGTAAATTTATGGAATTAATATTAATACACAGGATTTTTAAAAAATAAAGTTAAATTATCATTTACAATTAGGAACTTGTTTTTTTGAGTGTAGTAGACACCTATAGTTTTTCTTATTATTCATTGATATAACTTAGTCCCCTCCATTTCTTTTTAGTCCCAAGCATTTATTCATTTCTTAAATTATTCCGGCATTATTCTTGTGATATTGTAAGACTGATGCTACATTGAAATTGCTTTCTAAATAATTTTCCTTTATTCCTGATAATTTTAATTAGATATTATTCACATTAATATTTTTAAATAATTATTTTTTTATTTAATTATATAATAATTCTTCGAAATAATCCCCAAAAATTATACATTATAATGTAATTCTATTATATTATCTTTTACCTATTTTCCCTTCAGGGTATATGATAATGCCTTCTAAATTTATTTGCTATTTTTAGTTTTAGGCATAAGTAATCAAATCATTCATGAAAGTTTACAAATGTATTCCGCACCCTAGACAGTCGATATCTCTTTTAATAAAAAATGCAAACATGTCAGAAGTGATTAAGGTTGATTCTCGCTTTTCTTGTATTGTCAAAACGTCTATTTGCTATTTATTTATATGTGGAAAAATTATATTTATCATAATATTGTAGTCATAATTTAATAATAAACTAATAAATTCTGCTTAAAAATTATGAGGAAATGTATAAATTCTTTATAATGCATTCTTGTTTGGTGGGCATTGTTTAGCAGATATTTTATTTTGTTCATTTGATTTGAAAATGCGGGTTTTATTATATATTTTTCATTCAAATTTCTTTAAAATAATTTAAAAATTTTTATAATATTAATAATAATTATACTTCTAAAATGCTGCGAATCGAACTACTGAACTTGATATTCGGGATCTGTGATCGTGTTTCTGTTAAAAAACGAGAATTCAATAAGTTCAGAAATTAATAAATATTTAATATGCTTTTTTTAGTTAGGATAAAGTTTGGGAAAGTGTAAGGGAAAAAAAAAATACCAGAATTTTGCTGTCGATTTTTCTATACAATTCTTTAATTCTATGGATTCTGAGATGTACTTTAATGCTCTTATTCGTTTGAATTTTCGCCATTGCCTTGTTGCTATTCCTCCGGTATCTAATAAAGTGGAGAAAAAAGGGGTGGGAATTGAGATATATATTTTGAATAATTGATATTGTTTGAAAATTTGCCTTTTTTACCTGAGAATTTTTTGATTTCGACATCTTATATTTACTTTGATGTGTTTTGTTTAGATTTTATTATTTGTTGTTTTTCTTAAGCTAAAATAAATAAATAATTAATTAATTAAACAAGATGCATGCATATACAAATAGATAAGCAAGCCTATAATCATGCACTATCTATCAAAACTACTTATTTCTTTACACTTTTTTTTTTTTTTTTTCCCTTTTTTTTTTTTGCAATAATTCATATAGCTTTAAATGCTAACTATTAAAATATGAGTAAAAATTAAAGGAAAATCGAGATAATGAGATTTTTGTATTTAAAAAATAAAGGAATATGATCTAATATTAATACTACATCTAATATCTAGCATTTAATATAGTTACTCAATTATGTAGATATTTTTATAAATTAAAGAATAATAATATAGTAACTATTTTGCCCCATTCAAAAATAAATGTGTGCAATTTTATAATTTAAAAGATAAAATTAAAATGATAAATATATCCTTTTAAATTAACATTTAAAAATATAATGTATATTTGTATCTGATGTAATAAAATATTAATTTTTTATGATTAACATTAAAATAAAATATATTAACATTTATATATATAGTATGATTAATAACAAATAAATAAATTAAAATAAGAAATTCGAAAAAATTTTTTTTTTTTTTTTCAAATCTGCTAGTACAATTACTTGCTGTGAGAAGAAACTGAAGCATTGGATTTTCTTAGACTATTGTTAAGCTCATACATTTGTTTTTTGCTTACACCAGTAGAAATATTTAAATCTGATAAATTTTTACCTTAATCAATATTTATATACCCTTCATCATTTTCGAGTTACCTTTACTGTTTTTACTAGGATTGTGTATAAGCTTATGTTTAATTCTACGACTATGACATATTTGGTTAGATATTATTACTATTATTTTTATTAGCACTGCTGTAACTACTATTGGGTCTTTTAGCCATTATCTGGCTTTGATTGCTACAAACGCTGTTATTAATATTATTTTCATTACTACTACTGATATTATCATTATTCTTTTTTTTATTAACTGCTCCAAAGCACACTACACATCATGAGGAGATAAGTCATCTTTATTTTCTTATCCTAAAAAGGATTTCGCCGCCTGCAAAACCCGATTCAGAGATTCATTAGTAACCAAAATTTGGGCTATGTTTGGAATTATCATATTTTGATCACTGATTTCCAAGTATTTAAGTATTAAGTTTATGATATCATCTACCTCTTTTCCCTTTGATTTCAAATTAGCATAATCTGATAAGATGCTTTTTACGTACTTCCACACAATTTTCAATGTCGGAGAGCGGATACCGAAATAGTTTTCAGGTGCCAAATTCTCCACAGTCTTCTACATGCAATTTACTAGTCTATTTTGCTCTTTGATTTTATGAATAGATTGACTCAGTGTATCGCACCCAAGTTCTTTGTTAATTTCAAATTCTGATTTAAAATATAATGGCTGTTTTTTATTGTTATTTTATTATATAAACATAATTTAAAATATAAATTAATAGATAAAAATATACCATAATTGATGGGAAGTGTTATATCATTATTGGAAATATTTTTCGTCTCATTATTGAATTGCAGAGCAATGGGATCGATCATAGTTATCCCATTGATTAAGGAAGAATCATCCATATTTTTGGTGGGACTTGAATTTTCAATTTTGTATTTGTTACAGTTGCAAGAGCTATATTTTTCTTTATAATTAGTCAATGTCTATTAAGACTATTTAGCTGACAGATTTTCTCTAAGTAAAATTGTGTTTTCCTCTTCTAATTTTATCACCTTTTCTTACAATTCCTTTATAATCAATTACTTTTCTTCTAAAACCTAATCTGTTTCACTTCTTTTACTCTTCAACTCCTGCTAAGCCTCTTCAAATGTTTTCACCAAATCATTTTAAAACTCTTTCATTTATTATAATATGTGGTTTTTCTGCTTTACTTTTTCCTAAATAACATGTTATTTTTTAATAAATTTTATTGGTAAAATTAATTAATTTTTAAATTATAGAATTTTTACATTTAAAAACTCTACTTCTTCATACAATTAATCTATTAATTATTGCTACTATTATTAATAACCTTGTGCATTGTTTTAATTATTGCTTTCGTCAGTTTAAGTTTTCGAAAAATGCTACTATGCAAGATGTTAATATTATTATTATTGAGGTTAAACTTAGTTTTATCTAGATTCAATTTTAAACTGTTAAATTAATTTTTTGGCTGTTTTTATTGGTGATTCTAATTTATATTATTTTTATTAAATGCATTGTTATCATTGCCGTTAATTTTGTTATTTATTTCCTACTATTATGAATTGTTATTATAAGATTTGTTATTGCTTCTATTTTAAATATCTTAAGGGAAAATGTTATTAGCATTATTATTTATATATTTTCCACCATTACTAGGCATTGTTTGACTTATTTATTGTAAAGCGGCTGCATAAGATTTTCCATCCTTTTCTATATTATTGTTATTGTTTGTGTAGAAGGGAGATTGCTGTTGTTGCTAGTATTATTTGCCGGAAAAATTCTTAAAAGTCTATGACTGCTACTATTATTGCTACGCCTAATTAGCAAATTCGTCGTGTGAAAATTTTTGCATGACTGGAGAAACACTTTGCTGTACATGTAGCTATTATTTTTGTGGTCTCATATCATTATGTTATTATTACTAAAAGGGAGATAAATTATTACTGTGTTATTGTTGTAAATTAAATTGGTTCACATATGTGTGTCTGCTATTAGGACACGTATTGACTCTTGCTATATTTTGAAAATCAACGGAATTACTCTATTTGTGGCGTGAAGACTTCGTTCTGTGAGAAGTGCAATTATTACTATTTTGCTAATTGCTGTTTTAATTATTTATATTCTGGGTGTTTGTTTCGAAAAAATCCGAAAACTATTGAGGATTATATATAGGTTAGGCCTAAAAATTGGGCTTGGGTATTACATTTTTTTAGGAATTTTACAATTGCTATTTATTGTTTCGCTGCACTTAATTTTATTAGTGCAAATACTATGTCTATGGCTATTACTATTGTTGTATTTGTTGCTGTTATGTCATTTGGTTAGAATGGGGATTATTTCTATTATTCATATAGTAATTTCCATTATTAGGATTAATATTATCCATTGCTGTGTTACTGCTATTGACTTTGCGATGCATTTATTTATTTATTTTTTTTTTATTTGTTTATATAAATTTTTTGTGTTCTATAAAATTTATATTATTTATTGTTATTTGGTATTTGTAATTATTATTTTTATTTAAATTAATAATTTAATTTATGTGCTTATCTTTTTTTGAAATAAGAAATTAGTGTAATACAGATTCTTATAAATCAATAAAATCAAACAGAATTTTTTTTATTTATTTTTATTACTATATGATTTTTATACTTATAATAATTGGTAATTTTTATATTAAATTTTGCTAAATAAGTAATTATTTATTTTATTTTATGCTAAAAATTTAATACATGACATTATGCTTAAACATATGAATAATTAAAAATAAAGCAAACAGATATTTAAAGCGAAAATAAACAATTAGAAATAATTTTAAACATGAAAATTATAATAATTAAAATGCTTTTAATGAGAAAAAGTAAATATAATTATTATATAATAGATATAAAATATATTTTTAATTAATATATATAAAATAAAAATGATAGTATTTTTATGCTTAACTCATATTTAAATTTGTATTTATATTTATTTTTTATACATAAATCAAATCATCTTATTTTTCAATATTTGACATTAGTTATTTTATAATCAGCATTATAATTACCTTCATATTTAAAATTATTATTTCCTACATAGCTATTTCTATCAGTTAATTGTCTAGAATTAGTAATTTTTTTGTTAGGCCCTTAATTCATCATTTACTAAGAGAACTCAGCTATATGATTTTCTTGATTTATACTATTATTGCTAGCATCTTCTGTTTATTTAGAATCCTAATTGCTTTCATTTTTTCGAAAGGTGTTGTTTGAGATCTCATTTTTATATAAGTTTAAATTTGAGAGTAGTTATTATTGTTATTATTATTAGCCTGATATTTCTAACCATTTCCATTACTATTATTATTGTTGTTGTTACCATTGTTGTACTAAGACTAATTTGCTTAAGATATAGAAGTTTGATAAGGATTATTATTGGAAAATTATTGCTGTTGCCTGTTGTAAGATTTTTAGATTTATGGATGAGGTTAGTGAGATTATTTCAATCCATAGTTGGCGCTATTATTATCACTATTTCCATTGCTGCTATTATAGTTTACATTGCAGTTTTCTTTGACACTAATATTGGCTTTGCTTTAACTTATGAGATCATTAGTCGCTTTTCCAGTTGAGTAGGGGTTCTTAGTGTGATTCTAATATAAGCTTTTGCTGTGCAGTGATTATTAATATTATTATTACTACTATAATTATTAGTTTTGAGAAATGTTATTGACCCTCAGGATTTTATTTATAATACTACTATTACCATTGCCGTTATTATTATTAGAAGATTTCTACTTCATGTCCTAATGAACAGAAAAACTGGGCTTTACTTTATGGTTTTGAGTTACGGAAGTCATTATTTTATTTCCCTTACTAAATTGGTTTGCCTAGTTATTATTACCATCCAATATATTTTTCATGTCTTAGGCAAGTTCTTACTTCTTTTTATCCATCAGTTCTTGTAAAGAGTCATTTCGTTGCATTGTGTTTCCATTACCACAGTTGGTGACATTTATGTTTTCACTTAATTTTAATTTTGGTTTTACTGTTGCTGCTGTTGTTGCTTGTAATATTAATTTTGTTATTATTATATTTTATTTTTCAATTCTATGGCGCTTTACACTTGATCTAAGAACAAATTGCTGCTGCTACTGTTAATAGGATTATTAATACTATTTCTAAGCATCTGGTTGGACTATTTTTCCATTTGCTATTACTACTACGGTTAATGTTAAAATTATTGCTATTACTAGAGATTTAATAAATTAGGATTTACATTTTCAGAGTAGTTATTGCTGTTGCCATTATTATTATTATTTGTTTAAGTTCAAAAGAAGAGATGCTATACTATTATTGTAAAGTAGGATTTTCTCCATTACTAATTTTGCTTTTAGAATAGTATTCTTATGAAATATTATCAATATTCGTAGAATTAAGTTCTCCCCCTCCTATGCTGAGAATACTACCTTTGTCACTGGGGTTTACTACAGTCACATTGTGACTATTGTTATTTATTATAAAAGAAAAGTTCTAGCTATTATTGACGATGTTATTGTACTGGTGTGGTTAATATTAGTTTTGAGAATAGGGAAAAGACATTAATTCATCCAAACGAGCCCCGTCGCTTTATTTTCTGAAATGCATTGATACATTATGACTGCTTTACTAATATGAATGCTATTGTTATTGTTGGGTTTATTATTACTATTCCTACTGGTGAGGTGGAGCTCCTGAAGAGTACTACTATTGTTATTAGAAAGAAGGAACAGGTAAAGAATTTTTTTTTACCAAATGGAGCTATTATTAATGGGATTATTCCAACTACTGGTATTATTACTATAATTACAGCTATTATTGCTAAGATTGTGCAGAGGAAAAGTCCAATACT
Source organism: Miamiensis avidus (assembly GCA_037039885.1). NCBI lineage: Eukaryota > Ciliophora > Oligohymenophorea > Philasterida > Glauconematidae > Miamiensis > Miamiensis avidus. The sequence continues at coordinate 10,704 of JAWVGU010000103.1, forward strand.
TTAGAAAAGGGGGCTTGTAGTTTTTATTATTGTTGTAGTAGTTTTTAGTTGCTGCTCCGAAATCGCCACCTCCGCTTTAAATTGGAGACTAAATTGCAGACTTTTAATCACTTTTGTATTGTTTTTATTCTTGCATGAGTATTTGCTAGCTCTTCTATCCGAACCCAAAGCAGGCAGCGTTATTTAAAGACGCTGTGACGAGGGAATGTTATTGTTATTACTGGTGCTGACTGGGCTAATTGTATTCTAGCTTTTATGGCTCAAAATCCATTTCTTATTGATTCTATTAGTACATGGCCAAACGGTGATGAAGTTTCAGATTCTGTTTCGGAGTGATAGCCTCTATATCAAAAGTGTCTTATTATTGGTGCTATTGCTATTCAGATATATTTTGAGGTAATTGCAATTGGTAGCTTTTTTCACTAAAATCAAAGGTCTTTTTTTACTATTCTAGTGATTTTTAAGTCTTTAAGTCTTCAACTGAGGGGAGTTCAGGCTATGAAAATTGAAGCTGACTGTCATTTTTTTCGCGAACTTTTAAGTTATAATGCTATTATGGGTTTCGCATTTAAAAGTTTTAGTTGTTTTGCAAGATATTGGTAATTTATGAATTTCTCATCCCCTATTAATTTTAGTTTTAGTAGGATACATTTTCAGGTTTTTTTTACGAATTGTTTTCTAAATTATTATTTTCATTTGTGTTATTGCCATTTCCATTCGGCTATTGTTGTTGTTAAGTTTATAAGTATTGAGAAGAGGTTATATTTTTTTATTAAAGAGTGCTTGCTTACTATTGCTAAATATTATTGTTATTGTTGTTGTTATTGAGAGAAAACATTTATTATGAAGACACTCCATCATAGGTAGACGCTCTGATTCTAGAAGGAATGGAAGGATTATTTTGAACCTAGAATTTGTTGTTTTCTTATTAGTGGAATTGTTGCTGTTACTACTTTTGCTGATGCGCCTGGCTGCCATTTGAGTTGATTTCATAACTGAACCCGGCAAACATGTTTAATTTGGGTAATTATTATGGATTTAATCGGAATTTTTCAAATTCCGATTGCATCTTTGCTAATGAAAAGTCTTCCTAATCTTACGCTTCCTAAATTTATTATTTCATTACATCTTGTTAACTATCCTGAGGTTCAGATTCTATAGTTGTATTTGTGTTTTCTGAGTCATGATGTTACGACTATTACAGTAATTTCTTTTAGTCTACGACTTCAGCTTTTTCGTTTTGAAGATAAGTGTAAGACGGATTAGGGTTCAGAGCCTACATAATTCTAAGATTTTGAGTATTATTGTTGTTTTCTAATAAGTTAATGTTGCTTTTAGAATTGCTGAACTTGGCAAGCATTTTAAACTCAATGGATTTTTCGCTCTTTATGGGAGAAACATTAGCAGTTTTTTGTCCGCTATTCATAAATCTGTTGCTGGTATTATTGGTAGCTTTATTTTAGGCATTTTATTACTAATTAGGCATTTACTGTTACTACTATTAATTAGATTGACTAGTCTACTCAGTGTTGGGTTGTTGTAAAGAGTGCTATTTATTCAACTTTTGGTTAACTTATATGTCTTTCGGTGTAACCATCTGGCCTGTGATAGTGTAATTTTTAGTTCTCATTCTGCTGGTGAACTAGCCATTGCTATTAACAGTGTTGTTGTTGTTGTTGTTGTTGCTGTTATTGTTATTTTATGCGACACTTTTATTGTTAGTGCTTAATCCCTTTATGCTATAATTTTACTGCTAATATTTTTGTTAAAATTACGTATTGCTGCTTATAACTTTATTGACTACATTTACTTTTTAGGCTAGTGGTTATCTAGAACCTACATTGCTGGATAAGTCTCTCACATTATTGCCGTTATTTCTTGCATTATTGTTTTATTAGTAGTTGTAGCCTCTTAAAGTGTTTTGTGCTGAAGAAATATCTATTTTAGCAGTTGGAGTAGCAGAGCAGTTAGGCTAAAAGCTTTGCTTTCGTTGTAAAATGTTATTATTCGCATTTCCATGGATACTTATTTGTCTATTATTTTGACTCATTTCCTATTGCTGTTACTATTCCTACTGTTATTGTAACTAATTCACTCTTTCCAAATCAATTTTTTGGAACTATGGCTCTTTTAAGGAAGCTTATCTCGACAACAGCTGCTATTTTTATTCTTGAGATACTGAACCTGGCAAAGTTTCTCCTTTTTCATACACCTTTTTGTGCAAAAATGCTATTATTTGTTTAGTCAAATTATCTGGTCTCGATTCATTGTGTTCTCCTTTAAAGTATAAAATGCTGCTTTATCCCTAGTAACTAAACATAGATAATTGATTAGTTTATAAAATAATATCGTCAAAAATAATATAATTTTTATAATTTTACACTTTTTAGAGCCTTTCTGAATGTGAGTGTTTCGTAAAAGTGTCTAATTATGAAGCAATGAATAAGGCAGGTATTTAATTAGTTTTGGAGTATTTCAAAATATCTAAATCGTCAATATTAAATCCTGCCTACTTTTAAATCGTATTTTTAATCATGGATAGAGCTCCCCTTACAATAAATTTAGGAAACCCTGTTTTGGCCTTTGCAATTTCTCTAGCTAATTTCATTAAACTACTAAACGGACTATCATAAACACAAGCAGATATTTTATTTACAACACTCTAGTCTTAACTGAATTTTCCTCCAAACATAATAGCTTGTTAAATTAATTAAAAAAAATTAATTTATTATATAGTTAGTTAGTTAGTTATCTGATTAATTTGATATTAAGTTAATTAGAAAAAAAAAAAAAATAGTTACTAATCAATACAAAAATATATAGTATTATTAATAAAACAAAAATAGTTAATTAATATTTTTGGGCATTTTATACCTGTAACTGCCCCCATACTTCTACCCCAAAGACAAATCTTAGAAACTCTTGGGTGTGATTTCAGATGATTTATTATTGTTTCCACATCATCCACTTCAAAATAACCTAAGGATATGTATTCTCCTTCGCTCAATCCGCATCCACTGAAATCAAAAACAAGTAGAGACATATTTTTCTCCAATACTTATTGCATGTATATTTATCCTTCTAATCGCGTTCTAAATTTGAAAATATTATAATTTTTAAAAATCAACTTATTTTTGTTATCATTTTTACCCTGAATTGCAGTGCAAATATACCACGCAGGGATACTTTTTATTGTCATCTAAAGAATACATTGAGCACTATATTTTAAGTTTCCGTTTATTTTCCAAAACAAAGTCTTCCCTTTTGGTTTTTTTTAATTCACCATCTTTCTTGATAAAAGAGTTTTATTTCCCTTTATGAAAATAAAATAATGTAACTAAAATATATCATTTTTTATTTTCTATTAGTTTATTTTCTAAAGTAGAACTTTTTTCAAAAATATTAAATTTTTAATTACCTAAATCATAAATGGAATAAACTTATCTGTGGGGTCTTACGAAGGCCTGCCACATGCTATCGTAATTTTTCATTATATTTGCCATTTTGTAATAATTGTAGTTAACTCAAGGAACTATATTTTTATATTAAGCTTCAATTCCTTAATAAATAATAAATAAACTTGCTTTATTTTTTGTTTTTACTTTTTTATATTACTATTTGAAGGTTATTTATTTATTATATTTTGTTTCCTTATAATTAGTTTTTTTTAATTATAATATAAAATACTTATTTTGCTGTTATAACAAACTCCCATTTAAAATAATAATATTAAATATTATAATAATATAGTGGTTAATCAAAATTGACTAAATTTAAAACAATAGGATTTAATATTTTTTACTTGTATAGATTAGTTTTTTAATTTTTATACGCTTATTTTTTTATTATTATTTCATTTAAAAAAAAAAAAATTAAGGTATTTAACCATTATATAAGTAATATCTTAAATATAACAAAATCACACACTTTATATAGCTGAAATTATTATTTTAAAGATTACTGCAAAAATAAATAAATTAATATATCAAATATATTTTTTATATAACTAAATCATTAAGTAGAATGAAATATAAATATAAAATAACCAATATATATTTGTTTTTTATACAATATCTACAATATAATCACATGATTATTATATAATTATATTTAAAAACTATAATGATTCTATAATTTTCAATCTAAATGAAATACTACAATGAATATATTGAAATAATTAATAAATTAATTGTTAAAACTTCATATTAAATATAACATACTTTATTAAAAATTACCATAATTAAGATAGTTTTAAATAAAAATAAAAGATATATATTTTTTTCAAAGTAATCATCATATGAAGAAATTCTTATTAGATATAAAATGATAGAATATCCGTTTTGTTGAAATTATTATTATCATTTGTATTATAAGAAAAAATTATGGAATAAGCATGAAATTTCTATATCTTATGATAATAATTTCTCAAAGTTTTAATTAACAAATTAATTATCAATCTACAAAATAAATACCAAAAAATAGTAATAAAAAAACTATTAATTAATAGAAAATGAACTAACCTTCCAAAAAAATTTTGATGATAGTTGGTGATTTCGTAGAAGACTACGAAGTTATGGTTCCTTTCTAAGCTTTGCTGATGTTGGGACACACAGTTCATGCCGTTTGTCCTGAAAAAAATCAGGAGATAAAATAAAAACTGCAGTTCATGATTTCGAGGGCAAATAACAAAATAACTTCACATAAAATTCTTGTTTAACTTCATTTTTTTTCATAATATTTCAGGAGATTAAACCTATACTGAAAAACCAGGACACAATTTTGTCCTTAATTTCGACTATGATAAAGTTTCTGCCTCCGATTATGATGCTTTTTGATTCCTGGAGGAAGAGCTCCTGAATACCTTAGATTAAATCCTTCTGTCATCAAGTTAACTTAAGACTTCAGTGCCTAAGATAAACCTATTGCAGCTATTTGCCACGGTTTATAAATATTAACTGCTGCAAATGTTTTAAAAGGAAAAACTTGGTAGCTTTCTATATTTTTTTTGTTTTTGTTTTTATCACAAAATCATTTTATTAATATTATACTCAATATCGATTTCTAAATTAATAATTTTAAATTATTCATTTATACATTGATTTCCTTTTATATCATAGTTCTGGATATTATGCATGTGAACCAGAAATTACAATTGCCGGAGGAAAATACACTAAAATTGAAGCTGATAAAGCTACAGTATGCGGAAAACTAGTTACTGCTCCTGCTTGTAATATTTTAAAGTGTTATTTAATTCTATATTCTAAATAATATTATTTTATTTTAGGGCCTGCTCATCCAGAATTCTTAAGAGAATTTGTTAAATTACTTTGAAAATTTAAATATAATGAGTACTTATATTAACAAACTTATCTATTAATTTAAATTATAAATAATAATGTCAATTTTTATTTCATAATTTTTGAAATAACAAAATAGTGTAATTATAAGATATTATAAATATTAATTTTTTCTTTGATTAGGTTTAATTATATTTTAAATCTAATAAATTTTTTAAATAAATATTTAATTAATTCTAAATTATACTTTATGTTAAATAACTTTTATATTTGGTTACACTTTTTTACATTTTCCTTAAATTATAATAAATAAAAATAAGATTTATTTAATGTAATTTATTAAAATTAGTAGGTTTTAAGTGAGGTTATATAAGTATATAATTTTTCTTATAAAGACAATATAAATTATTTTGTTTATAAATGAATATATATATATAAATAATATTATTTAAAATAGGAATGTTATAGAATGAGTGTAAATACAATTAAATTATTACTTTTAAAGTTATATTTTCATTAAATAAGGTTATTTTTTTCTATAATTTTTCTAAGATTTTTAACCATTTCTAAAGCCATTTTGGGAGTAGTTTTTTTAATAAAAAATGGAAGTTTTCCATTAGGGTTACTTTTTTGCATATAAATAACTTAGTATTCGTTTGCAGTATTTTAAACTTTTCTGATAACCCATCCTGCCAATTTGACGTTTACTCTAACAGCTCCACTCATGCTATAAGGCAGATTTTTTTCCCCTGAGAAATTATCTATACTTTTAGCTACAAACTATACAGATCCATCTGCTTACTCAATTTTCTTACTCAAAAGGGTCATGTGTCTGGCAGCTACAATTCCAGCAAATCCTTTTAAGTACCAATGTTATAATTCAATTCCTTCTTCTTCATACCTGGACATACTAGCTCCTTTTTCGAACATGGGATCATATAAGTGCTTTTTATTAACATCGGAAATATAGTCAATAAGTTAAGAAGTTCCGTTAGGCAAATGAAAGCGAGCTTCTACTCTTGTGGAAATATCTTCCGTCTCATTATCCAAAATGGTGTGAAATTAAATTCCTTTTTTATCTTCAATTTTCTTCCATTTTTTGTTACTTTCTAAACTTATGTAATCATTGTAATTTTAAAACTGATTTGAAATTTCATTTGTAAGAGATTATTTTTCTTAAATTTCTTAAGAATTTAAGCAAGAACTATTGGTATCAATATCGTCATTATTGTCAGCTTTATTGCTGATTTTGGAACAGATTACAGTTGCTTTTTATTTCTAAATTTAATTTTCGTGTTATAACTCTTCAACTGGGATATCTTCTTATTCACTGTCAAGTCTGCATCCTACTTCTTCTTCTAACATGTTATTTTCCATATTATTTTGTTTTCTAAAGAAGGTATCCATATTTTTTCTGCTTTCAATTAGAGAAATTTATTTTCCTCCATAGTTACGAGAAAGTGATTCCTTCCATATAAAATCGATTTCTGATTAACTGGGCTTGATTATATCATTAATTTATTTCATTTTTGCTTTTTTATTTTGTTCGATATTTATGCTTGTGTATTTGTTATTTATTTTTATATTTATTTTTTTTATTTTTTTTATTACTGTTTTAATTAAAAATATAATAAATAGCTCTAATAGGTAAGAAATATTAAATACTAACTTTCTAGCAACTAATTATGATTAAAACAGAGGAATTTAATTTTGATATTAAATATATGTTAGTTTGCAGAATTCATAATTTATTGGTCTTTAAATAAAATTCTTTTGGGAAATATTAATATTGCATTAAAAGTCGCTTCAAACTATTAGTAATTCAAATTTTAATTTACTTATAATACGTTTACGATTTTAAACCCAAGAGCAACTGTATTAAAAAACGTGGTAAAATAATTAACCCCAATAAAATTATCATCTTAAAATTTTATTAATTTTATTTAAAATTAATATATTTGATATTAAAATTATACTTTTCCTAAATATATTTAGAAATTTATTAATATACCAATGTATAATTTTATAAAATTTATACTAAATCAAGAATATATATATAAATAATTTTTATTATTTAAAGGTTTATTAAAATTGTAATATAAGATATTAGTTTTAAGATATAAATATGATAGATTAAAGTACATAAAATTAATTTAATTTTATTTAAAATCAATAATAATATATATAAAACTGAAAATTTTATATTAGTAAATATTTAAATTTAAAAAAATATATATATTTATTATAGTAAAATTCTAAATATATTAACTTAAAAATATTTAATCCCTAATATTAATTGAGATATATGTAATTTTAATTAATATTGAATCAACAAAAAATAAATTATAACAACTCTTTTACCAAATAATATTTTATTATAGTGTAGTAATTTTTAATTTTTCTCTTTATATATATAAGTAGATAAATATATATATTAATAAAATTCTTTTTAACATATTTTATAAATATTTCTTAGATAAAAGAATTAAAAATACAATTTTAGGTTTAAAGGATATGAGTAATATATAAATAATAAAATTTTTAGAATTATTAATTTTGATAAAATATATTCAAGACAATTTATATCAATTTCTGTTATACTCTCTATAAAACATAAATAGATTATACATTTCTAAATCAAAATAGGGATAACGAGCCATATAACTTTCAATAATTCCTTCAAATGATTCTTAGAAACAAGTGTATACAACTTTTTTATTTGAATCTAATGAAAGATGTCCTTATAATTCAACTCGTCTAGTAAGAAAGTAATTTATAATGATTTTTATAAATTAAAATACGTTTAAGTTTTTCAAAATTATTACCTTGGTTTTTTGTTTTTGATAACAATATCTCTAATTTATAGGAATTTTTCGGAAACTTCAGAGTATTTATTAAACATTTTTGAAGCACTTTGATAATCAGCTGTTGATTTATAAACCTTATTATTGAATTTTTGTTATCTAAAATCTCAAAATATAATATAGATTTTTTACTTGCATTTTTAACAAAAATTAACTTAACGCCTCTTTTCCTTTTGTAAGAATAAGATCTTTGTTGAGTTTAATTTCTATTCCTTCTTCATCATGTTCTTTTAGGCATTTTTAAATCTATAAGAAATCTTCTCCTATTTCTAATAGTACCTATAGATTTTTAGAATAAAATAATGAAATAAATCAGTCAATAAATTTTTCTTTTTTTACTTAGAGAATAACCCATCTCCCATTTATATGTGCCTGTCCCCATTTTTTTTCGTTTACATCATAAAATTACAATCCATTTATTCTATTTATAAATAAATTAATATTAGAATAGTTATCATAGAATTTAATTACCCCTGGCTTATAAGGTCTAAGAAGCATGCTTTGTTAATGTTTTACCACTCTGACAAGAATTCAGGCTAAAGGAATGAGAATGATTCTTCAAAGCAAGAAAAATATAGAGCAACACAATCAGCTCTGCATTCCTAAATTGATTTAATAATATTTTTTAATATATAAATTATTCACGTTTTTTAGCATTAAGTTACTTCATATGGATTAGATAAGTTTTGAAATACTGACATCCAAGTATCTTATTCCTTGTAAAAAGTAGTTATTTTTTATCCATTTAGTGGGTTTACTGTATTTTCAATGTCAAAGTTATACGATTAAGTTTATTCATCCTTTAAATAAAACAGTTTTCCACACCCATGCCCTAACAATTCATGATAAATTACTTAATGGAAAACTACTTAGTCGCCATATGTTTTCATTATTTCTTAGTCAATAAGGCAAAAGTTTTGGTCTGCTTTTTTGCGAGAATGCTATATATTTTAACAATTAATAAAGATAAAATAATATATAAATAAAAATTACAATGCAATTTTTAAGATAAACATTTTTAAACCCTTCATTTTGTCTAATATCATCATAATTCGGTATATTTATTCCAGCAAATGTCATAGAAGCTCCGTTTTAAATTACATCTAAAGATGTAAAGTCAGGTTTTAAAAACTAGTCTTTTTCGAATTCCTATGGCCAAGGCATCATCTTTAGACACTAATTTTATTCATTTATTAATCTGAATTTTCAATGATACATTTTAATTTATATTTATATTTTACTTTTTCAGCATTTTTAACAAAATTATGAGTTTTTTCACTCTCATTTTTATTAACTATAGCAGAAAAACCTTCCCACTCAGCTCTTACTTACTTTGGATCTAAATAAGATTCGATAAAACCAATATTTGTTTCTACTATTGGGCCCTTATCTCTTATCCAAGATCTCTAAGAGTTTTTATGCATTTCTATATCTCCACCTAACCATATTTTGCATTTATTTATTTAAATCTTAAAAAATATTAATTATATAAATCAAATACTTTAAAAATGCTCTATATAATATTTAATCATTTGTTCTTGATATGAATTTGCCGTATAATTCAGTGCTTCTTATAAATTCTGGGTAACTCTTCTTAAAAAGGGACTGAAATCTCCTCGAACTATATCAATTCTTTTTATTTATTAACTTAGTACGTTAATCATATAAATTTAAATTAAATAAAGTACCGCTTTTTATTATGAAAGTGAGTCTAAGTGTTCATATTAACACTTGCCAGTAAAACTTAAAAGTGATCATTATTTATTTTAATAATTCTGGTATTTAAAGGATCAATATTTACAATTTTAAGGAATTCATCTACATTGTCAATTTCTTCTCTTTTCATATTATTAGAGTAGTATCCCGTTCTTCCTGTTTTCGAAAATTTATGTGTAATTATTAAAGGAAAATTAAGAATTAATAGTTTTACCTTATTCGGGGGGGAATCCTATTTTTTCTTAGTCTCCTGAACATAAAAAAATTGCTTCTCTCACTTCATCCCACAACTCGATTAATAGTTTTTCATTGGCTTAGTAGTTGCTACAGCTCTCTATTAAAAGCCAAAAATCTTCTTCAGAAACTCCCGGAATAAACTTTTCTCCCCCAAAGCTATAATAGTTTCCGCAGTTATTGAAGATTCCTACTGAATATATTTTGATTAGTTAAAAATTGTCCTCAGTTCCTCCGTTTAAAATATAGTTTTCTTTAAGAATGTGTATGGGTTATCCACTGTAAAGCAATTGTAAAATCAAGAAAATTCCCGGAGATTCATTTGATTTTTAAAAATAACAAATTTTTGCTAATAAATATAAAATAGATTGAATAAAATATTATAATAAAGCAAAAATGCATTTTTTTAATACCTCCTTCCCAACTAGCTTTTCCAAAATAGTAGCAATATAGTTATTCTTTATTACTTAAATCTTTAAAAGCATCTTTGCTAATTATTGAAAGAATAGGGGAATGAAGACTAATAGTTTTATTTATATTATTGTGTTTGGTTTCCATTTTAGTTTTTCTTCTCTTTTTTGTTTGTTGTCGTATTTATTAATAGTTGATAATATATCATTAATCTCTATTGACAATATTAAAATGATATCTAATTTCAGAATTGTAAAGAAAAAGTCTTCATATGATCAATTTACCTAATACTAGAAATTGGAACTTATATATGTGGATATTGATTGTACAGAAAAAAGAAGTGATATCTCAATAGCCATATGAGTTGTTTAATTTCATAAAACAAATAATCTTATATTATTTGATTTAAATTTCATTGATTACCATTTTCAATATATTTAGATATTATAAAGGTTATATAAATTAATATAATTGTATTAATAGTTATATTTTTCTTGGAAAACCAAGAAATTTTTTTTTTAATATTTTTGAAACTACTAAATTACGTTTTTAATAATGATAGATATTATATTGTTGTAAAAAAATTTATTTAACTATAAAATAAAATTCTCAATAATTTTTCAGAAAAATTATTTATGTATTTATATGGGTTTGATGATTTAGAATAATAATAATTATTATTATTATAATAATTATAAATAATAATTTATTATATAAATTCATCAGTTATAATATAATCATATAGTTTATTATACACACAAATTAGCTTAATATTACTTTTTTGAATAAAAATATAGTTTTTTTTTTATTTTTATTTAGTTAAACTCATAATTCATATTGAATAAATTAAGTAAAAAATAAATTATTAGCTAATAGTCGTTAGTATATTAATATAATAATAATATAAGAAAAAACTATAAACAAACAAAGCAACAAAAAATAAGAATAAATAAATCAATCAATTAACTAAATTAATATAAAAATAACAAATGTCATACAACTCCTTTATGGATTCCTATCCACTCCAGGAGAAAAATTAAAATGTTTAAAGTGGGAAAGACGGAGAATTTACAACTAAAAATTCAGAATATTCAAGCAACGCAAATAGTTATAGATAAAGCTCAGTGTCTTCTGTTTAACAATAGGATGCCCATACAATAGATTAGTTTGAAAATTACAGTGAAAAAAGTGAAGACTTAAATCAAAAATAATCCACCATTAATTAGCAAAGTAATGATATTCGATTTAATTTTAGGCAGAAGGCTAATTTAAGTAAAAACAACAATTTAATTTGTGACGAGCCCACTTTCTAACCCTATATGTTAAAATTGAAAAAATAAAATACAGTAGAGCTAGATTATCATTTTTCAAAAAATGAAAATTTTTACGATGAGCAAGCACCATAAATGCATTCTTATTAAAATTTGATGTTAGAAAAGCAAAATTCTTTGATTTCTTATTCATAGAACTTGGTATCTAGTCGAAAATGCATGAATAATCTACAAACAGAAAAAGAGAAATAAGGGTTAATATAGTAGCAACAGCAATTATAATAACTATATGAAATAAGGGATTTTTATGAATTTCTGGAATAAAATGCTAAAGATTGCATAGCGAATTCGAAAATAGATTTAAAAGAGTAAACATAAGATCAATTAATATTGGAATATTGCAATTTAAAAAAACAAGAAAACACTTTTTTCAAGTCAGTTTCTATCATTCATTTCAAGCATATGTTATACAATGACCATATTGGTAAAATTATTTTTCTTTTTTTATTTTGATTTATTTTAAATTTTAATAATTTTTCTACTGCAATTAATCTCTCTTTTTATAGCACTTTATTTAAAATGTGTAGTTAAATTGTATTCTATGCAACCAAAATAAAATATAATTTTAAATTTGCATTATTAAAATTAAATTAATTTAATTTTATCTAGATATCCATAATTTATCTCTATTTGATATGTTCGAAAGAGTTAAAAGTAAAAAAATGATTCTCAAACCTTCTCCTATTCAGCATCCCCAGATAACATAAGAAGAAATAAATGATATTTTCTGTACAAATATTTATACATTAATAAAGCTAAAAACATAAGTTTCAAAGCAAAAACTTTTCTAAGTAAAGTTTAATTAAGCATATAAATGTTAGAATTACATATAATAATAACTCTATAATTTTTTTTAATGTAATTATTAGTCATTTATCGATATGATTACCAATTAACCCATATTTCTTGAGGCCCTGATGCTCATGTTGAAAGAATTAGTGCTGGATACGATTGAAAATGATGAAAAAGCAGCAAAAGATTTCGGGAATTTGAAAAGTATTATTCACCACAGTTGGGTAGAGATGAAACCTGAGTTTTTATCCCTATTGTCTGTAACCCTTAACAAAACAATAGAAGTGGTTTACATTCTAGAAAGCAGAGCAGAATTAATGACATACGATAAGTTAATAACAAGGTATGAAGCAATTAATATTATGAAATAAAAGTTTTAACTTAATATTATATAAATAAGCAGATACAACCAAGATGAAACAAAAATTAAATTAGTTTACTATCACAGTTCTCAAGACAGAAAAAGCTTTTATTTTCCCATTATAGATACCAAAGATAAAGAGCTATTCTTAAAAAAGGATCATATGTTCCAGTATAATAAAATAATATTAATTCGAATGAAACTGAAGAAATCGATTTAATACACAAATAGTAAGAGCAAGTGCCCAGCTTATCTGCCCTACCTATGATGAAAAATACTTAGGTATAAAGCAAACTATTTGCTGATAATCTATTTGATCTTCCCAATACGAGAATTGAAACCAAATTAGATGCCCTGAAAGCTGATACTCCTTCCAATAAAAATCACAACAATATAATGAATTTATCTGACATTAATAATATGTAAATATTGCAGCATTCCAAGTCTAGTTAAACTCCTAAAAAAATATAAGAGATAAAATGAAAAATTAACTGAAAGAAAAGTTTAACTTATGTGAAAATAAATGTATGAGTAGTGCTAAAAAAATTCCTTAAAACAATAGAGCTCTTTTAAGAGATATAGTGAGTTTTATTGAACCAAGCTAAATAGATCAGTAGGAATAGAATTTAGAGTAGCAAAAAGAAGAAGAAGAAGTAGAGAATGAAAAAGTAATTAATTATACAATATTTTAGAATAATTCAGAATTTATATTACTATTCTTATAGGACGAAGTCTCGATAAAATGGAATAAAACTGAAATTAGTAGCAGGCTTGAGTCTTTTTTACTGAAGGGATAAGAAAATACATTAAATTTAGAAATACTAAAGACTTAGTAAAAATTATAGAAACTAAATGAAGAAAAGTTACCTAGAAAGTCATGTTCTGTTCCCAGGCAAAAATAAGTTGTAAATACATTCGTTTTTATTTTTCCTTTAAAATAAATAAATATTAAATTATTATTTTTTACATAGGATGCTTTCCAAGAACCTTTAAAAATTGATACAAATGTGAATTAAACATAATAATAACAATAAGCTAAAGCAAAATTACCCCATTCGAGTTCCCAATAAAGACTTGGAAGATTTAATCCTATGACTCCTTAGCCTTAATAGAACTAAACATTTACTACATATGTAAACAATATAGGAGGAAATATTATTACACACTAAATGCCGCAATAGCAATTCACTTTTCAATCTCCCATTTAATAGTATAGTAATGCTGCTCCTCTTGGATTCACACAAGCTATTAATAGATAACCTCTTATGTATTACTAACCATAACCTCAATATACAATTGGAGCCTAGCCACCTCAAATTATATATCTAAATTAACCTACAATGTATATGTGAGTTTCAATAGATTATAAAAAATTTAACATAATTAAATAATTTATGTAAAATTCTATTTATAATAATTATATAATAATTAATTAAAATAATAATACTAATAATAATTTTATATATTAATTAAGATATTATAATTATAAAGTAAAATGTTAAAACAATTATTTTATAAATTTTATTTTTTATAATAAAAAAACATCATTAACATTTGTATATATTAAACAAAACTAATAAAAAAAAATATTATCAATATTATATATTTTTGCGATTCATTAAAATATATTGAGATTGAAAAATATTAATAAGCTTAAAATTATTGAATAGAGTTAGTTTTTACCATTAATTAAATTTATTAAAAAGAGCATTAATCTATTAAGCTTTTTAGAACAACAAAATTATATTTACATAATTAAAAATAAGTACTATATAAAATGAAATCATTACTAAAGCATCAGTTCAATTATTTATTACAATCTGTGTCTAGAGCTAGAAAAATTAAATCATAAATACCTATATAGCAACCAGATACAGTTTAAGATAATTAATAAAAATAGAATTTAAAAAGCCTCTTTAGGTTGAGAAATTAGAATAACAAATTGACAATAAAAAAGAAAAGTTTGATTAAACAAATGAATAGACAAAGAAGCAATTTGTTAAAGAATAAATTAAGAATTATAATATTAAAAAGAATAAGTAAAAATAAAATGTATAAGTATCAAACATATTATTTCATAATTTTTGTGTATTAATAATTAAAAAATCTAATAAATTAATAGAAATAAAGGATAAAGTAATTATGACTCTGCTACGACAAAATTTTATACTCATGATGAAATAAAATCGTTAATTAAGCAAACTACTAATACTTAAAGATTATTTTAACTTTATCATGGTCACAAATTCACCTATTCTTTATAAAACTTTATTTTTACCATTACAAGATTTAGTTAGCTTTTCTATAAATAAGAAAAAGGAAAACAAATTTAAAGAACTGATGTTAGATTATAGTCTCTTTTGTTCAATTTGAATTAAAATATAAAGCAAATGACCCAAAGAGAAAAAATTATTTTAAGTAAACAATAAAATAAAATTATTTTTATAATAAAAATAAATATTAAGAATCGCAATTAATATATTAAATTTTCATTTACATTACTTTAAATTTTTAAGTATGGAGTTTAGCGAAATGCAATCTTTAAGAATAATTATTAGAAGAGTTAATTTAAAATGTTTCAACTGTAACATCTTTTAATTATTAATTTTTTATTGTATTTAGCAATTTCATTATTTTTAATTACTAGGATGTAAATTTGCTCACTTTTAAAGAACTTTCTTTACTTACTTGGGCTTTAGCTAAATTAAAAATGCGAAGAATTCAATTATTTAAGGATATTGCAGATAATTTACTCTTAAAATTCTATAACATAAATAGTAATGAAAATTAATTTTATGAAATTGTGCCAGTTTCAAGTCTTTCCGAACAAAGATAATAAAAAAAATTATAAAAAATGAATCAACAATCCTAAAAGTCCAATGTCTTAATAGAAAATTCCATTGAGAATTTAGAGGAAGATTAAGACGAAGATAATTTTTCTTTAAATTTTGAATAAACAATAGAGGGTGAATAAGTATAAGAGAATTTTTTAACAGTAATTAAAATATGCTTACTATAAATCTTTAATATTTTTTATTTTAAACAAATTATAGCTTAATTAACAAAATTAATAAATATACTAGGAAAAATAAATCCCGACATAGTCTTTGAGTATAATTATTTGGTCATTTGCTAAATTAAAATTTCAAGATAAATAACTTTTTAAATAGCTTTTGCTAGTTATTAATTAAGATATAAAATAATTCAATTTCTAATAACTGACTTAAATACTATATGGAGTGTAGAATTTAAAGCTAGGATTTGTGTAAAATAATCTATTAATTTAGATATGCATAAAAAATTAATTAATAATATTTAATATTACAAAGCTAAGAGTATATAAAAATTATTGACTATGTAAATGATAATATTCCTAAAGAAAAATTGAAAATTGAAAGTGTATTAACTTTAAAAACTTTTTTATGCACTATTATAAAAATAAAGCCAATTAATAGGGAATTGGTTTAGAAAATAAGTAAGTATGATAATATAGTATTTTAAGTTAAATAATAATTTTAAATTTATTTATCTGTACAAAAGGTGAAATAATTATAGAGAGAAACTAATAATCGTAGAATTATACCATTTCAGGAAGATTTATAAGTGAAATTATATTTGGATTAGGCTAGGCAAACATTTATGATTAGAATTTAACTAAATACTTAAATAAAACTATGATTGATATAATGAATACTATGAATATAAAAGATTTATGCTAATCTTTCTATGGATTATGCAAAATAGCAAAAATTCTAATAATATAAATTAATTTAATGGGACTCTAGACCTATTAACTATTTAAATTATCAATCATGAACACCAATTAGAGAAAACAGGTAAAAGTATGATAAAAGAGGCGTAAGAAATTGCTTAGTACCCCAATAAAAAGTTATAGAAACTGTATGAATAATGAAGAGGCTAAATTATAAATAATTTTGTATTGTATAATATTAAAGATATATTTAAACATTTTAATTTGATTTTTTAAATATATAATAAAATATATATTTGAATGGAAACCATGGATAATGGAGAAAACTCTATATACTGCATTATAAAGATTATAAAATTAGAATATAAATTAAATTTGTCAAATTCTTTCAGCTACAACTGCATATTTAGGACAGTTATGACGATCTACTTTTTGTGATTCTTCAGATGATACGAAAATTAATTCATAAGCTTTGTCATCTTTTAATTCCTATTCACTAAGAATTTTGAATTAGGAATGGGCTGTAATTTTTTCTACATGCCACTCATGTAAATCAGGTACATCTGTAATACAATAAATTCGGCCTCCCTTTTTCAATACATAGGCATATTCGCTTAAAAATCCTGTATTTACAATTCTTCTTCTATAGTTTTTGGCTTTGAAATGGGGGTCAGGAAATCCGAAGAATAATTTTTCTACACTTGCCCTTCTGAAGTATTGTAAAAAGTGCCTCATTGCATTTGTTCTCAAGACCTTGAAATATAATTATATGCATAGAAAGTAGTCAAAAGTAATTGATGCTAAAAATAATTACAGAAATGTTATGACATTTGTTTTATTCAACTCGAAATGCTCTTATTTTTTCTCCAATATAATCTACTAATTTAGACCTTATTTCTAATCCAAGAGCTAATTTTTCAGGGAAATTTTAACCAAGCGCAAATAACAATCCTCCAAAACCACACCCAACATCCAAAAAGTCTATATTTCTGATTAAATAATAAATGCTATCAAAATATTTTATAATATTATCGTTTAAAATAATTTCTACCTAGTATTTTCTGGACTTTATTATATTAATTCATTATATTCTATAGGATAAGTACTTGTATTTACATATATATCCATATTAGTTGTGTTTCCATTGGTAAAATATTAAGGGAAATTCAAATTCCAGTCTATATAGTCAGGATTTTAGGGATAAGGATAAGTGGTATCATCTAATGGGTTCAAATGAGCTCTAATTTTTTTGTACGAAAATTTTTTAGGCATGAGAGATCTTTTTTTGGGTTAGGTAGATTTATTTTCTAAATCAGCAATATCCTTATCTATTTCTCCCTGAGTTTGTTTTTCTGATATCTTTTTATTTTCTTGTTAATCCATTAGTATTGGATGATTTATTTGTGTATGTTATTTATATAATTTTTGTTGTTGTTATTATTGTATTTATTTTTCTCGAAAAGAAGTCTAGAAACAAATGAAAATTATGTTTTTGTATTAGATTATTAATAGCTTTATTTAAGTATATTACCATATAATTCTGTGAATAAGAAAACCAATTTTTACTAGTAGTATTTTGCAAAGAAACTGTTATTTAGTTTAATTATTTAAAATTACAAACATTTGAAACAGAATAAAATTTATGCATTTTGTAATGTAAATATAATTTATAAATAAAATATTTTATTATTCATTTTTATAAAATAATTACTTTAAAAATAAACTTATAGAATAATGAACATATATAAATATATATAGTTTATATCAATATTCTTAAACATATTGATTTTTTAATAAAATTTGATATATCTATCGTTCTTTTTTATATAAATATAATTTTAATTTAAATATATAAATATAATATATGAACTATTTAAAATAAATATAAAATTAAATTCATTTTTTACTCAATTTATATACTAGCACAAAGAATATGCAATATATATAACATACAAATAACAAAATTCGATATAGCATAAAGTCGTATAAGTCTCTCCTAATAGTAGTTGCCATAATAAATTTATTTTTTTAATTTTTATTGGTAGGAATTATGCAAAAAGATTATAAACATTCTGCTAAAAATACACAGGAATCATGATATTAAAAATAGTGTTAATTTTTTAAATTTTGTATTATTAATATATAATTAATTTGTGAAGAAGAAGTTATTATCTTTAGATTAATTTATTAGGCCAAATAAGCAAATAAAGGTAAACTAAAATAAATAAACAAACAAAATAGATATACAATATGGGAAGAGTAAGAACCAAAACCGTCAAAAAAGCCGCTAAAGTTTTAATCGAAAAATATTTCCTTAAATTAACCAACGATTTCCATCTCAACAAAAAAATCCTTTCTGATGTTGGAAAAGTTCCCTCTAAAAGACTCAGAAACAAAATTGCTGGATTCGCTACCCACCTTATGAAAAGAATCTAAAAAGGACCCGTAATTATGCAATTCACATTTACATATAATCTATTATTTTAATATAAAATTGCCATTATACAATCGTAATAACAACAACCAAGATACAAGAAATGAAGCTAGTTTTAAGAGTCGCAAATAAATCATACATTTTATCAAAAAAATAAATTTATGATGGAATGAATTAAAGAATATATTTTTTTAAGATAACAAAATTCAACACAAATTACTATAAAGCAAAAACATTTACTAAAAGTCACTAGATTAATAAGATAAATTTAAGATTAAAATCATAATTATTGTATTCTAAAAACTTTACTCTGAATAAAAAAGAATTTATTTTAAATGCCAATCCTTTATAGACTATTGACATTAACAATTATAAAATATAATATATAATGGTATAGTAAATTTGTTATTAATAATTTTATTTATATGCAATAGGTAAAAGGAATTTCCTTAAAAGTTCAAGAAGAAGAAAGAGAAAGAAGATTAGATTATATCCCCGAAAAATCTTTCGTTGACATTACTAACGTCAAAATTGATGCTGACACCGAAGCTATGTTATAAAAAATCGGACTTGCCAACATCTAAGGATTAGTCAAAGAAGTTCCTTAAGTTGAAAAGAAACCCAAAGAGAAGCCAGAGATGGAAAAGGAAGAAGAGAAAGAGGAGAAAGAGGAGAAAGAGGAGAAAGAAAACCCAGACAATAAAGAGCTCCTTAAGGAGAAGCTTAATAAGAAGCTCCCAAATAAGAATGAATAAATCAACAATTAATTACTTAGTTTTGATATTATTAAAAATAAAATTATACTCTCTCAAATAATTATTCTAGGCCGCGTATACCTATATTTATAATATTTAAAATAAACTTATGTTTGTCTTCCTAATAATTTGAGTTATATATTTAAACTTAATTAAGTGCAAAGTTGTTCCCTTTAAAAAAGCAAATCATTTTTATTTTAATTAGTTTTCCTATAATTACCATTTTAACTTATATTTCCTAAATCTACTATTTATTATTGATGAGTTTTTATATATCAATTAGTATTAGATATATAATTTTGCAATAAGAGAATATAATAGGCGCATTACATTATAATATACTGGTCTTTTTATGCTTAAATTTGTTTAAATATATTTGATTTACTTAAATAATTATTTAACTTTACACTTTACCATTTAATAATATCATCTATAGTTTCGTTAATAAAATTATATATGGGCTTAATAGATAAAATTAATATCAAATAATTAGTTGAAATCAATTAAATTAAAATATAATTAATAGTAGAATTATTGATTAGATATTTTTTAACATTATTCAATTGTTATAATATTATTCCCTTCTTTTGAGGGTATAAAATAAAATGAAAATATAGTATACACACATAATTAGTGATTATAAAACTAGTAGATAATAAATATTAAATTATTTTTCAATTTTTGTTAGAATTATTTTACTATTATTATTAATCTGATAATCTCTATTATCTTAAAGATTCCCAATAATGAATTGCCTAATCTTTTTTCATTTCTATGTCATATTTTCCATCTTTAGTTAGCATTGCTCCTTAGTTGTCCAAAATTACTAAAGTTGGGATACCAGGAGGTCTAAATAGCTTTCCTAAAAGACTAAGTCTCATTTTGTCAGACCAAGGTATAGCTAACCAATTCATTTTATGAAAAAAATATTATACGAATTCTCCTTCTGATCTATCACTTGATACATAAACCAATTCAAAAGATTGATTTTAGCTTTTCCACATATTGTAATAATTTTATAGTTTCGGCGTAAAATATTAGCAAGGTCCACACCAACTTGCCGAAAAATATAGCCCAATCAAATTATTGTTTGACAATTTTTAATCAATTTCCATAATAGCATCTTTTCCGTCAATTTAACCGCTTTTTAAAAACTTTTCTCCTAGTAATTGTAACATTTTATTTTTCTATACTATGTCTAATATTTTAAATGTTCTGGTGGATAGTTAATTTATTATATATTTAGTTACAGTATAGCAGATTTTTAATTAAAGGTCTAATTATTCTTATTTTATTAATTTATTAAAACCTTACGATACAATATTTTCTAAAACACAAAAATCTACGAAACTAAATAAAATTTAACAATTTATCTTATGGAAAATATAGAAAAATTGTAATAGGAAATAAAATAAAAAGAAGCTTTTTTACAAAAAATGGCATAAAAAGTTGGAGAAATGAATGAAGAATTAAATTCGGTAAAAAATAGATTTATATTTAAAATTATTGAAAAGTTGATCAAATTAATTTTATGAAAGAATTTAGAAAAAATGTAAAATGAAAGTTTAATTTAAGAAGAATTATAAGTTAAAATAACCAAAAAGGTATCTCTTGAGTATTTACTTAAAATTTATAATTTTTTAAATTAGAATTTTAATATTTTAGGATAAATTGCTAAAATAAGAGAGAGAAGGAATAGTATTTATAAAATAGAGATATGAATAAGTCATATTAGATAATAACTAAATTTAAGATTAAGTATCTAACATAATATATTAAAATATTTATATATATTACTAAAAAATATATTATAATATTATAGTTAATATATTTATTTAGATTTAAAAATATGAAAAAATGGTATCATAAAAAAGTAGCTAATTTGTGAATATTGAATAGAAAATTTAGGAAAAAAGAATTAAAATAATGTGCAAATAAAACCACAAGAACATTAAGTTAAATTAGATGATATTGAAGCAGATTCAAGATATGAGCCACCATAAACTATTCTATAAAGAAAAATTTAACAAGACAGTAAATCATTACAAATTTATATAATAATAAATAATGAATTTTTAAGAAATTAAAAATTATGCAGTATTTTGCGCATATAATACGTATTTTAAAAATATCATTATAATAATATATATTAATCTTTATATATATATTTAAAAATATTATATGCCATTAAATTTAGAAAAATCGGTAGATTTAGAAAATGAAACAGAAGAAATTTAAGGTAAATAGGAAGAGGTAAATAAAGACAATGATGATAGTAAAGAGGAAAATGAAGAAGATAATGAAGATGTAATCTTATAATTTTATTAAAATTTTATTTATTTCAACTATCTATAATAGGAAATATTATCTAGAATAAGATAAAGTTTAAATATAAATGTAGAGAATGATGAAACTGAAGAAAGAGGCGAAGAAAATGAAAAAGAAGCTAAAAATTGAGAATTAAAAGTATATACGGTATCAAGCATTTAACTATTAAGTTATTTTTATCTATAATATTAATATTTACAATATGTATAATACACATAGAAATAATTGAAAATATAAATATATTTTATATAAATTTTATTGAAGTAAAAATAAATTAAAATTATATATTAATAAATTGATTATCAGCATTATTTTTATAAAGTAATTTGTAAACTTTTTTTAGTAGATATGTATATATTTGCACTCATCATTTCAAGCAATAAGATTAGTGAATTCCTATTAATAATTTTAATACATTAATAAAAATTATAATAATTAGTTGTATAGATATATGTATAAAATTTCAGCATATGAATTCCGATCAAATACTAAACTTTTGTAAAAAAAGCTTAGCATCAGTGTATAGCCTAGATATTTCATCATTATAATTATTAATTCATATATATATACGTAATCTGTTTTTGAAAAACTACTAAGTAGCTTAACTTACCTTTCACTACTACAAAGCAATATAATGAAAAAGAATTAAGGTAGCCTAGTTATTATTAAGGAGATCAAATCATCTTTTTATTTAAAATACAATATTTTATTGAAGTTTTATTAGTATTTATATTTTATTTATATTCAAATTATTAAGCACATAAATTATTTATATACTAATTTAATAATTAATTAAGCCCATGAATTTTTATATAAATATATAGATAGATATATATAAACTTATATCAAAACAAATATAATTATATTTTATAATATTAAAAATATTTATAAATATTAATTTACTTAAATTATGATTTTAAAGAATATGTAAATTAAACTTTAAAAAATTTCCAACTATAAATATATAGTATTATTAGTTTAATATGCTTACACATAATTTATATAAATTGAAAAAAATTATAACCATTTTTAATTCTTATAGCTTTCATATCAATATTAAACACATTGGTACATAGTATCTATAGATTTTTATTTAATCAATATAGCAATCTTGAGGAATTAATCTATAAGCCTCATCATATAACTAGTTGTATATAGAGATTTAAATCTAAGCACATAAAACTATTTTTAAAAAATTATTAGAAACAATTTATCATAAAATTTCTTCAATATATCATATTATAACAAAGATATAAAAAAATTTTGAAATTAATTTATTTCTAATTTAGCTCTATTTTCTTAATCATTTAAATATGCTAGCAATTTTTTACTTTTATTATTAATTGTTGAGAATTCAAGCTAATTTTTAAATGTTTATATAGTATTTGATTTAGTGTATTTTATATAGGGGTTATCACTTAATTAATATTTTAATAATCAAATCAAATGTTAACAAATAGACTCAATTGTTGAAAACTATCAGGCTACCTTGAAAAATCGATACTATTTATTAGTTATATATATCATAATTTGAAAATTATTTTATTGATTTTGCTATAAAATATTTTATATATAATTTCTAAGCATTAACTAATACATAAAGTGTTATTAATAAATATTATTTTGATTAAATTGCATGAATATATTTATATTAATTTAGTTAGTAAGAAGTATTAACTAATTCGGACGAGTGCTTAAATTATAATAATTCTAAAATTACATTTATACCTAACATTAGGTTAAAATATACTACTCATAATTATTAAATATAATTAAAAGAAGCAAAGAATTGCTAAAATTAAATAAATTTTTAAGACAGCTTCTATAAGATTGCATATTTTAAAATATAAATATATGAAATAAAAATAAATTTTGATTGCTATTATATATTGTATATGTCAATTATTTTAATATATTGCTATAGTATGAACAACTATGATTTGTAATACTATTAATTAAAAATTGTAATTAAATAATAACTGTTTTATTTTTGAATTTATAATAAATTAATATATTTATAAAATAAAATACACATATATAAATATTTTATCAAAAAATAAACTTTAATGTTTTAATATATATTTACTATATAATTAAAGTTACAATTTTATGATTTTTTATGATTTATTAATGGTTAATGAGCCAAAATATATGTTTATTATATGGTTAATTTTTTAAATTATTCTATAAATAAACTATAGTACATTCATATTTGCTTATACATTTTGCACATCTGTTTCATTGAATTATTCTTGTAGATATTTGTGCTTTTTTTATATATTATTAAATTCTCCGATTAATATTTTATCCAGAATTTAAAATATTGATTATAATTATTTAATACTTATGCTAAATATTAAAATCACCACTAGCTAATAAATATAATTAATTACAAAATAATTATAACTATAAAAGCAGAGTAAATCTTAAAATTAGCATGTAAATAAAATAATTTTGAGCTATAATATATTATATAAATTTTAGTTAATTTTTTATTTTTTTGTTTATTTTTGACCTTATTAATTTTAATGAACATATAGGCATATAATATATAATTATAAATTTAATATAATTGATATATTTAGAATTCTTTTTGTAAATATTAAAGAAATCAATAAAATTATTTTTAAAAAGATAATTTAAAATAAATAAGTATTTCCCTTTATAATTTAATTGCAATTTTATATTTTATATAAACTTATTATTAAATTTATTATCCTCATTTTGTATTTTGAAATCCTATTTAAACATTTAAACACCTGATATCATATTGTAAGCACTTCTAAAAAATATTACTAACTCCTATACTATCGTGTAGAATATATATTATGCATTTTTAATATTATAAAATTTTCAATTAAATTTTCTTAAAAAATAATAAGAAGATTTATTATAGATAATAAATTTTATTTTTAATTTACTGTAGTAGTGGTACAAATGATAATATTACAACGATTTAACTTTTCTAATTACCTATATATACATTTATATTCCTATTTTTATTTAATCCTATAACCCATAAATTTTTTAAATTAAAGTAGTAATATAAAAAAATATACTTTTTTTTAAATTAAAGTAATAATATATAAATATACTTTTTTTTAATATAGAAGGTTAAATAAAAATTATTGACAAATCTTATAATTAAGCATAAATATGAACTAATAATATATACTTATTATATAATAAAACTATTTATTTAATTAACATTTCGTAATAATGCTTTTACATATAATGAAATTTAGAAGTTATATTAGAAATTTATTTGATAAATAATAATATTAAGAATTTTTGAAATTAAAGTATTGAACTCATAATAATTTAATTACTGGTATTTGAAATTTATTTGAATGTAGAATCTTTAATTCCATTTCTAATATACTAATATTTAAATTTCAATTATTTTTATGAAATAATTCTAAATATAAGGATATAGATCATTTAATAAAGTAATTAATTCAAATGTTATTATTACCATTTATATATTTTAGGTAATTATGTATATAATACTCTTGTGTACAATAATTCCTTAAATTGCTATACTAATTTAGAATATATATATAAATTAGAATTAGCTTATTCATTGTACTTCTAATTGCTACATTTCATCAAATTTCTAAATTATTATATCAAGTATATACTATTAATAGATTTTCTTTATTTGTCAAACTTGCATATAGGAAAAAAAATTTCAATAAAATTTAAAAAAAAATAAAAAAATTAATATAAAAAATAAAAATAAATAAATAAAAAATGAAATTCATAATTATCATTTCCATTATACTTGCCGTCTCTATATGTGCTGCTCCCACTACTGTTCAAGATAGAAGTAAATTCTTAAACACCTGTAGAAATACCTGTGTAACTGAAATAAATACAGCTATTGATGCATTGACAGGATAAGCTAAAATAGATGATCAAAAAATTATGAAAAAATGGAAAAAATGTACTAATGGTGATGATGGAGGTGAGGATACTAAGGATGTAGAATACAAATACAGTTCATGTTCTCACATGGAATTCACTGAAGGACTGTATGTTGAATCTTTAGCTAGATATAAAAAATGTTACGATTAATGTTTCAATTACCCAACTAATGCTAAAGTTAAAAGAACGGAATCTACAAAAGGAGCTACAGAATAAAACTATACATTAAAATAATGTATAGAAAATTATTGTGAAAATGAAGCTAATTTTGAATTTAAAGATACAACTAAAAATTCTTATGCAGTTGCTTAAAAAGAAAACTAAAAATGCCGATCACTTTGTCTTTTAGAAAATGATACTAAGCTTAGTTTCGCCGAAAAGGATGAGAGAGACTATTTCATTGGAAGAGTTAATAGCTGTATGAGCAGATAACCAAGTACCGATTATGATTATGCTGATGGAGATGAAACTTTAAATGGAAAGTAAAAAGATCTTATTCAAAGTTTGTCTTGTCAAATATTTAGATAATATGATGATGATACAACAGATAATATTGAATATCAATATTCTAAACAATACTTTATGGTAATTATAATATATTTATAAGTATATAATTATGATGGATATCATTATAAATTTTAAATTTATAATAGATAAAAGAATCATGTCATAACTATTGCAAAGAAAGAGAACAAGTAAATAGTGGGAATAGAAAAAATGAACATGTAAACACAGTTTTAAAATGTAGAGAGGGCTGCCAATAAACTTTCTACGAAAATGCTGCTGTTGGGTTTGATAGTAAAGGAGTAAATTCTAAATTCGTTGAATCTTTTTCTTCAATAATGACCATTTATTTAGCCCTATTTGGTTTATTAGCTTTAATTCTTTGAAAAACTTATTAATATTTATAAATTTAAGTAAAATCTATATGAGTATATGATAAACCCTAATGATTAAAGAAAAAAAAAATTTAGTTGATTTTATAAAATTTATTATATAAAAAATATAATAAGTCAGAAATAAGTAAATAAAAACTTCATTAATATTGATATCTTTCTTTTTAAATTTTTCATAACTACATATAACTTATATAAAAACTATCTTTTAAATTAACTTTTGAGTTGTGATATAATTTTTGTACTATGAAATAATATTAAATAAAAATCATATGATATAGTAATTAATTTTATAAGAAATTTATTATAAATATATATATAAAATACTATTTATTTTTGCAAGCAAATTTTAAATTTTATTTCTCTTTTTTTAATTTATTTATATTTCAATGTACTAATAAAAATTATATTTTCTATTATCTAACTAATTAATAAAAGATAAACTAATTAACTATATCTGCAAAATAATAGTATATTTAGTAAGCATATTAATTATATTAATTATTAATTTTAACAGGGTTGAGTTATGTATTTCTACAAAATTATATATTCTCTATTTAGGATGAATTAATAATATATTTTTATATTTTCTTGTAAGGTATTTGTAATTGGATCTAATATATCTTCATTCTAAACTAGTAATTTATAGAAATTCAATAAGTGAATTATTATTAAATTCATACTTTAATACATGAAATATAGTACAATAAATTTGTATTTAGAAATAATTTTATATTTTTTAGGCATTTTAATCAATGAATCAATCATATATATGATTAGTTAAGAAAAAAAACAATATTTTAACAAATATTTATTTTAATATATATGAGCAAAAATATGTCTAAATACATTTTTGTGCAAAAAATTCTTTATAAAATATAAATTTTACTCAGAAAAACTTTTTGCTATTATCATAATTATTAATTTTTTATATGAGAACTATTTATGTGGTGAAAGTGAGTTGTAAATTACTCAAACGAGTTCTAGATGATGTTTGTCTGTATTTTATATGAGGCCATTTTATGAGGTGAAAATGGGTTATAAAATACTGAAACGAGTTCAGGATGATGCTTATATGTATTTTAAATGTCTTTTATGGAGTTATATATCGTTTTAATATTGTCTAATAATGTCCAATGAAGTGTCCAGAATTGTCCAAAATTTTCCCTAATTGTCCAGAGGATTTTCACATAGGCATAAATATCTATAAAGATATTCTTATTAAAAATCCAGCGGTATAATAATAAGAAAATTCACTCAGAAAAACCGTTTACAACATTCAAAATTAAAAATACCCCCAGATTAAAGATATGAATCCTAAAAATATATATATTAATTTTTTTAATAGTAGAACTATTTATATATCAGAATTGGGTCAAAAAAGTCTCAAAATGGTCATATATGATGCATATTTAGCATACAAATGTGTTTTACGATATAATTTTTACAGATAAAGAAGTGTCCAATATTGTCCAAAATTGTCCAGAGAATTGAAAATAGGTAAAACCATAGAAACATGTATTATTATAGAAAATTCAGTGGTAACACGTGATAATTCATATATATAAACCATTTGGCGCTGTCAGAATTCAAAATTGATACCGATTTATGGGAGTAATCCTAAAAATATTGATTTTCTATAATGTCCAATATTGTCAAGAATGTTGGATAATATTGGACATTGGTCACTGGAGAATTTGGGACAATTTTGGACAAAGTTTGACTTACCCCTTGTTTTAAAATACTGTGTTATTTAATATTGAATTTAAAATAAAAAATTAAATTATTATAAATAACAAATCCATTTTAAAAGGAAAGGGTATTTTAGTTTATTTTATTTATATTTCGTAATGACAAGAAAAATATAGATTTGGATTAGTTTTATTCAAAATTATAATATTTTATATTTAAATGAAAGATTCTGTTGTATAAATTCAATTTATATATAAATTTATTTAATTCAAAGTATTTTTATTTCTGTTAATAAAAAAGTTTTGATAAACTATTAAAAATAAATATAAGCTAATAAATTGTGCCATAATGGTTTTTAAAATATGATATTTAGCATTATATTAGAAATTTATTTTTAAATAATAGCTCATATATTTTTAAAAATTATGAAACCATTAAAAATATTTTTAATCATATATTTCTTTGATATATATTAAAGTGAATATTTTAATTAATTTTATTTTAAAAATTTTACTTTTAAGATTAGGGTGAAGGCTTGTTCATCCTTGATGTACTTCCTTTAGATAGAGAAATGATAGTTATCTATTTACTTTATTTAATGATTTTTCTATTTAACTTATTAGTTTTAGTACTTGATTGATATCCTAGAGAGTCAAATTTTATTCATTCTATCATAGTTTTAATGCTGGCTTTATCTATTAACATGAGATAATGAAGAGCTTATAATTTAGTTTTAATATGGGCTATTTCTATATATAGATTAGATTTCACTTACATTATTTGTTTTTATTTGGAAAACATTTATGGTTTTTATTTTTAATATTTTTGATTGATTTTTTTTAGTATTCTACTTTATAGATTATATGATAAATAACTAAATATTTATGAATAAGTATAGTATATTATTAATCTTGTCACTCATTATTGTATCTTTATGATATATATATATAATTATTTATATTTAATTCTCAAATTAATAATAATAAAAAAGTAACTGCAAGAAATTGTAATCATTTATAAAAAAGACAAACAATAAATCTATTAGCAATTAAAAAATTTATATTTTACTAATTAATAATTATAGTATAAAATAAATTATATATATATAATGCTATTATTATATCAATAAATAGCTACAATTAAAAATAAACAATGTATAAATTATTAGGAGAAAATATTATTATTTCTCATTATAAAATCTTCTTTATTAATTTCATATTTCAGGCAGTTTGTTAATTTGTCATTATAACTGATTTAGGCTGTAAATCTTCAAAATCATAAAATTCATTAAACTTATCACACTACAAATTAATATCATTATCATCGCTTTTAATAAGGTTCTCATCTCTCTCACTATAAGCTATATACGATCTTGTGCAATTCCAAATAACTCCTATGAAATTCAAATATAGCACTCTATAAATAAGAGGTACATATAGATAATTTAAAGTTTAAGCTAAAGGCCATATCATATATGAAGCGAGCTACGTATCAATAAATCTATTTTCTACCTCTGAACATGCTGTTGAAATATTTCTCGATAAAAATAAATTTAATGTGAAGAGGAATGACATATTCAGAATGGGAGAAAGTAGGATTTAATCTATACCAGTAGACAATAAAATCTTTATTTAAAAAAATAAAACGTATTTTTATGGGAGAAGCCACAACTCAATAATTAAAATAAATAAAATAATTTGAAATTATTTTAAAAAATTATGCAATCTCAAAATAAATTTACTTTTTAATATCTAGGGGCATTTTTGGCTATAAACATTCCGGAATTAGATAATAAATGGATGTAATTTATATAATGATGCAAAGATATGGTCGCTGTCCCAGAAATTACTATCCCGAAAAGTGTTTTTCTATAATCTATTCCATTTTTATCTTTTACTAAACATTTCTACGCAAATAAGTCACCAATAATAAATATTCCACAACTAGTTCCTACTTTAACTTTTATAGGATCTTTATGAAGATAATTAGAATAGCATTTTCCAATTGCCTATAACATTTTATGCTCAAATTTATTTAATTTAAAAGTTAGGAATTGATATATATCTAAATTTTATTTTTATTTTGTCAAATACTTGAAATAATTTATTTTTAATTATTAGTTCATGAATATTAAAAGAGTATTTTGTATTTTGTATACATACATATGACGAATGCTTTTTTAACATATAGTTATGAATTCTTATTCTTTATATAATTCGCCCCTCATCCTTAACAATAATAATATTCTTTTTACTCTTAAATTAACTATAATTTAGAATACTACTTTTTTTAAGAAAAAATTAAAATGGGTCAAGAAAAATATAAGTATAAATGCTCAATTATAATATTATGTTTTATTTGCAACTAATCTATTAATACAATAAAATTGTCTACTTAATGAAAATAATAATCGTTATATTCAAATGTAATAAGTAGGTATAAGGATTTTTATTCTTTATATTTTCATAGAATTAATTTAAAATCTAAAAAAATATTTTATTAAAAATTCATTATTATTCCTTAAATTCTTAAGTTTCAAATGTTTAGCAATTTTTTCTAAAAATAATGTAAAATAAATAGATTATTTTATTTAACCTCATAAAAGATTTTAAAAATATAATTGTAAAATAAAATATGTTTTAAACTCCAATATATGAGTTTAAAAATTATATTAATTATCTATATTTTGTTAAAATTTTATAAAATATAAATATGGTAATTAATTTATCACATATTTTAATTTATAAACATTTAAATTTCCAACAATAATTTAAAGCTAATCAATTATATATTTTTAAATATTAAATAAAATAAAAAATTATAAAATCAATTATTACAAGACACTGTAAATAATGAATTATAGAAATCCTTATTAAAGCAATAACGAATTCAGATCGAAAGAAGAAGAAAGATAATACCAAATGGCGATTTCGAATCACTTTGGTAATTAAAAACTTATAATATGCTGTATATATTTGTAGTAGATTATCATTTTAATAATTATTGAATTTATATAAGGGTAAAGAAGTCTACAGAGACATTAAACTGACCTTCCACCTCATTCTACTTAAGATTAGGAAACGAATAATGATGATGTTACTAAAGCAAGATAGTCACTTCGGTTACTTAAATCTAAAATGGAATAAAGAAAACAGTAAGCAACTACTTAAAACTTTTATTAGCAGAAGGATTAAAATGAGTTTAATAATGATTTCCATGATCAATAAAATGATAACTATAATGACTATAATATGGACTAAAATGAGCATTAAATTAATAATGAAAGGATTAACAATAAAATTAATAATAGTAAATAGTAATAAATATATTAATGTGGGATCAATTTATATGAAGAGGATTCCTCTCCTAATAAAAATAAATAGAAATCAAACCTTCCTCCTCGTAATGATTTATAGTTAAGGAAAGCTTAATCAGCATATAGTTAAAATAGATAGAATTCAACTAGCTAGTAATAAAATGAAAAAAGTAAATAATTACAGTAAAGTGAATAATATTCTCCAAATGAAAAACCATAATAGTAGAGAAATAACAGTTTAAATAGGACTAAAAAATCAGAAATACCAAGTAATAAAGAACATAATGCAAAAATTAAAATGTCAGGGGTTCAGGATATGGAATTAATTTAAAAAAAAAACAGAGTAATAACCTAGTACTCTTGATGATCACCGACCTATAATACCGAATAAAATGGGGGATAAAATTTATACTTAATTATAAGAGGATGAAAGACCTATTAGACCAAGCTAAAATAAAAATACATATTCAGAATAAGATCCTATAAACCAGAAATAAAAATACGGGACATTAAATAAAAAACCATTAGAGTAATAAAATAATGCTAGCAATAATGAAAAATAAGGAAATGGCTATTTACCACGAGCTTCATCTACAAGATTTGGATCATCTTATGAAAATCATAAAAAAAATAACGAAACTACATAAAAACCCTTAAAATAATCTTCTGATAGTAATAGGGTTAATAATTTAAAATAAGATATTAATAAATAAAAGAATTAAAACATAATGAAATAAAGTAGTAGTAATGAATATAACTAAGATCTTTCAGATGAAAGCCCTATATAATATAACGAAAACTATACTAGAAATTCTTATAAACAATAATAGTAGCAACATAATGGTTTGGATTCATATTAAAAAAATAATAAATAAAAAAATAACGAAAACTAAAATTATAAAAATAAAGAATATATTTAAAAGAGAGAAGAATAAACATTTTCTAGTTAAAATAGACAATAAAAATAAAAATATGATCCTTATGATTACATGGAGAACATAAGAGATGACAACGACCATATTAGCAATAATTACGATGATAATATTGATAGTTAATATTATTAAGATGAGGAATATTATTAAGATCAATAAAAATAAAACCACTATGGTTATTCATAAAATGGAAAAAATTAAAGTCTAATAATAACAATACTAAAAAAGTTAATAATGATAATTTTAATAGATTAAAAAAAACAGAAAATTAAAACTAAAATTAAAAAAGCCTGATTGGCACGAATAAGATAACAAATATAATAATTATTAAAATGAAGATTTATATGAAAATCAATATTCAAAATAGCAGAAATCTAAATAGCAGATAAATAAATATGATGATTATTAAGAAGAAGAGGATGATTATTATAAAAAACATAAAAATAATAATAATAGAGACTCAGTAGAATAATAATATAGTTAAAAAAATAATATGAAGCTCCTAAATATAATAAAATATAATAATAAACAGAAGAAACCTTTGATGTTGATGACTTAGTAGCAAAAGCAACAGGATAAAAGGAACTTCCTGAAGAAATTAATTTAGAAAGATAGTATAAGTGTCCAGAAGGGTGTGGTAGATCCTATATTAAGAGAGTATTAGAAAAGCATACAAAAATTTGCAAAAAAGTTTTCTAATAACAAAGAAAAAAGTTTGATTCATCCTAATAAAGATAATTAGAAGACATGAATCAACTGGGAAGTGGAGGGGGAAACACAAAAATAAGTGGAGTTTCTTCAAAATAGAAAAAACCTTAAACCAATTCTAACTTAAATAAATAATAGGTTAGTAAAGCTTCAAATTAAGAAATAAATTCTAAGTAAAGTATAAACGCCTAAAAAAAAGTAAATGGAAATAGTAGAGTGAAGCTTTTAGAGCAGGATTAAAAGCTGGTAAAGGAGAATAACTTTCTTAAAAGGAGCAATAAGCATTAGATATGGGGGGATAAGACACGATGTAGCAGTGTCCAAGCTGTGGAAGAAAATTCAATGAAACTGCTGCCAAACGACATATTCCTAGCTGTGCTTAAAGAATGAAAATGGAAAATATTAAAAAGGGAAATGCAGCGGCAGCCAAAAAATATAAAAATTTTGATAAATTTTTGATTTTTGTTGTAGGCATCATTAATAGTATTTTATAAAAAATATTTTTTTGATATTAAAATGTAATAATATACATAAATATATTAACTATGTAATGTAGATATTAAGATATTATCGAACTTTATTATTTTCTTTTTATTATATTATATTAATAATAATCAAGTTAGATAAATTATTATAAATAAAGTTATTGTTTGAGCTTTGCGGTATTATTTAACTATTATAATTATTAATATATAATATATATAAAGTATGTATATATATAATATGCTTGTAAAATTATTGTATATGTATATATATAATATAAAAACAAAAGACACTTTTAATATTAAAATTATTCATTTATTTATTTTAAAGTAAAGCTAAAGGACTTATAGATATTAAAAATATTAGTTTAGATAACCTTTTATAATATATTATGTTTATTACAAATTATATATATATATTATAACCAAAAAAATTAAGTAAAGAAAACTAAAACAAAATAAAATAAATAATTAATAAGTATTATTATTAATACGCTAAAAAACAAACAAAAGAAAAAATAGAAATAATTGAACAAACCCTCTTATTTATAGCAATCTAATATTTCATTTTTAAATTATTAAAACTTTAAAATGGATATATAATATTCAAATCAATAAAACTCTTTTGATGAAAGGAAAATGGTCTTTTAAAATGAAGATATTTCCTATGATGAAGCCTATCTTTTAAATAACTCTTAACTTTTAACAAACTAACAGCTTATTAATATAGTTAGTAGCGTTTTAACTGAAATAGTGCAGGAAACTGACAAATATAAATCGGATATAGCTACTTCATTTCACGGAAAAACTATTCCCAACATTTCAATTAAAGATTATATTGCAAGAATATCAAAATGCTCTCATTGTTCCCAAGAATGTATAATATTTGCTCTTATTTATATTGATAGAATTACGGAGCGACATCAAAATTTTATCTTAAACTCATTTAATATACATAGGTAAAACTAATTATATAGATTTATTACTAATTTTATCTGATAAAACTGAATAAATCAGTGCTATACTATTAGATATAAAATTTATAGTGTAGAATTTAATAAGAAATCTTACATTTTTTTATATCATTAATTAGATTGCTTATTACAAGTATAATGTTAGCAGCAAAATTTTTGATGATAGATATTATAATAATGATTACTATTCTAAGGTTGGAGGAATATCTAATTTGGAAATTAATCTACTTGAAAGAGAATTCTTGCACTATATTAATTTCAGATTATATATATCGCCCGTATTATTCTTTAAATACAGATAAAGATTACTCTTAGCTAATTAATCTGAACTAGAGAATAATTAGTGAGAGAAAAAATTATTGAAACAAAAAAATTATGCAATATTAACCAATAATAAAATATAATAATTAAATGTCTTATATTTTATACCTAAATAGATTTTTAATTTACGTTTATATATATATTTTGAAATTTAATGCTCAATTTTACTATAGCTAGATTAAAGAAGGATAGAAGTAATTTTTATATGAATTACCAATCTATTATTATAAAGCAAGAAAATCTTAGTAAATAAAACAAGCGCTCTATTATAATAAATATAAATTGAACAATAATTACCAGATTATTCTGCTCTATATTTATATTGTATGTATTTATATATTTAGTCTATTTAGATTAATATAATAAATATTATTATTTTCTTCTTATATTTTAGTATAAATAAAAATATTTATCTAACTGCCAATTAAATATTTACTTTGTTAATTCTTGATAAATATAGAATATATAACAAAATTATTTATAAAATTAATAGTTACTATTATTAATTATAATTATTTCCCTTAGTATTATGGTATAAAGAATAATTCCTTAATATTAAATATAATTTCCAATTTGATTTAGCTACTCCTCTATAATATAAATATATATGCTAAAAATAATAGCATTGATGAATTAATTCGGAATAATATTAATTCAATTTTAATAAATTAACTGCTATATTAAGAAGATTTATTTTAGTTTGGCTTATCTATTCTGAATATATTTACAATAATTATTTATAATTTTGGTGTGGGGTTTTTTGCTTTTTCTTCTAATATAAAATATATACAATAGATTTATTATAAAATATTAAACAATTAACTTCTAATTATTCCATAAGTATCCAAATAAAATTAATGATTATTTTTATACCATCTAATAATTAATTACTTTTTCATTAAGAAAAAAAAAATTAATAATATGCAAAGATATGTTGATTTTGTATAAAGTTATATATTACATATATGATTTAATAATAATTATTGACTCTTGAAAGTTAAACTTATAACTATTAAAAGTCATGACCACCGCATATCCAATAGTAATATCACAAATATTAATATAAATCAATAATTTATTAACATATTTAATATTTATATATTAGATATAATCAGTTCCAATCTTTTTACAAGTAATTACTTATTTAAGAAGTTATAACAAAGTTATCATTAAAAACTCCTTTCCTTTCATTTTAACTCAAATTTATAGTTTAAGAAAAAATATATTTCTCTAAGTTTCCTCCAAAATCTATTTCATCTTCGTCATCGTCATCGTCATCATCATTGTTTGAAATTAAATTTTACCCTCCTTCCTCAGAATTTAAATTAGCTAGATTTTGATTATTTTTTTATTTTTACTATTTCAAATTTGTAGATTTGTCAATGATCTAACTGAGGATTTCTGATGAATCTATTAATAAATTACTTTTCATTTAAATTTTTCTTTTTTTTATCAGTTTTAGATCATTAGACATAAATTCTGATTCATCATCTTGATTGCGAAATTTTTAATAATTGATTTAATCTATAAGATTTTTTAAAAAGTTTCATTATTAATAATTGTAATAAAACTTGATTATAAGATAATTTATAAATAATATACTTTTTGCATCATCTTCTATTTACTAAATTCTTTATCTGTTTTTATTTATTTTTTCCAAATATTTTCTCTTTTATAATGACTCAATCAAATCTATTTGTGGGTTAAAGTTTTTATTTGATGTAGATATATTTATTTAACTCTGTTTAAGCTATTATGTCTGCTCATCATATAATAAAATTTGTGCACTTAGTCCAGAAAAATTGTCAGATTATAAAACTAAATTTTAAGAACATGATTAAAACATGGGAATTATATTTATTCCTCTTATTTTCATTTAGTTATCAATAATTCCACTAGTAAATAATCCTTATTTTTAAATTAACTTGTTTGATGTATTTAGTTATTCTCTTAATCCATTGCCTTAAAAAAGCCTTTATAATATATGTAAACTATTATTCTAATCTGTATTAATTAAATTATTATTGTTAAATATACTAACATATCCCTATCCATTATATTCTGGAGAATATTGTAAATGTACACTTGTATTATCATTAAAATCAACTGTATTTGTAGAAATATAAGGTATTTGCCCGTCCATATTATGAGAATATTAATATATAGGAGTTGATGGATTTCTGTTATCATATATCTATATATATTCTGTAGTACAACATTAATAATATTGATCTTTTAGGTTTTTTACTGAAAAAAGTC
The DNA here is from genome assembly GCA_037039885.1 of Miamiensis avidus. NCBI lineage: Eukaryota > Ciliophora > Oligohymenophorea > Philasterida > Glauconematidae > Miamiensis > Miamiensis avidus. The sequence continues at coordinate 48,446 of JAWVGU010000103.1, forward strand.
TAAAAAAATATGAATTAGTTAATTTTATTCTATATTATCATTTTTAAAAGTAAAATATTTATTATAAATACCTTGAATATGGTAGATATTAAGAAGGTTAACTTGTTAATATATTTTTAGTCCCAGATCTTTAGTCAAAAAGAGAGAGTTCATTATACTGTAGCAACAGTTATTACTTAGGATGGTTAGTTGTATCTATAGATATAATTTGATGATTTAAATTTGGTTTTTGAAATTAATATAATATTTAAACTTCTGTGTTATTATTTTATTTTAATTGTTAATATTATTATTAATATCTCATTGAATCAGTACTAACATAATAAAGTTTATTTTAATTATCAACTGTATACATCATTTCTTAAAAAATAGTACAATATTTAAGATCTACTAATTCCCCATTATCTCCGGGATAAATAGTATTAATATGCTATACCCTTATTTATGGAATAGCATCATCAAATAAATTTTGATCTTAGCTATTTTCCAGACTTTCATCGATTGAGACTTAAAATACCTGTAAATTATAATAACTTCTTATTGTAATAAAGCATTTATCTTTGAAACATAAAAATAAATTAAACTATGATTATATTTTAAAGAATTATATTTTTTACTTTAAATAATTTATTTCTGTATTTGCAATAATTTAGGACATTCTTCTAATTAAATTTATTTTATATTATGACAAAAAATTTTAACATCTTCCTTTTTATCTAAATCTTCTTATTTTTCCATTTTAATATATGTAAAACCTATTATGTTATTTAATATAGTAATATAGTATGGGGGCTTTCATTTTATTATAAATATAAATAGATTCATCTACATAATAAATTATTCAGAGAGTCATGAAATATTGCAATAATTTCATCTGTATTTTTATCTTGGCAATTTTTATTTAGTTCTGAAAATCTAATTATTTAAAGTTAATTTCCCCTTTACTTAATAAAACCTGTATTTTATGAATCTTCTATATACTATTTAAGTATTTTTTTATCAAAAAATTAATCATCTAAATAGTTTTCAATGTAAAGAAGCTAGTTTATTAATAAACTTATTAAATATAAATATTCACAATGGTAAAATGAAAAATATATTACTTATGATTAAATATCAAGTTTACTTTTAACTTATTTTTTATTTTACAAAGGTTTATATCTATTAAAAGCTTTGGGTTTGTGTATAAATGTATATAAATTTTCTAATGTATATTTATTCTTTAATATTCTAAAAGATCCTATCTAATTTTTTGAATTTGGCTTATATTTTTTATTGATTTCATATTGTGACAATTAAGAATTCAAATTATAGTCATCTAAAAACTATCCTATCTTTTATTGTTTTATTTATTTTATAGACTAATTCATTATTTTTAGTGTTTATTGTATTTTTTTTACTATTTTTTTATTTATAGGGAAATTTTATTTCTATACCAAAATTATAGTATAATATAATTGAAAAATTATTATAGTTTTATGTGAATATTAATTTACAAACAAACATAATTGGTAAATGAAAAAAAAAATATTTTTTTTAATGAAAAATATGTTAAATTTTAATCTATAAGTTCATTATATACTAGGATAATTAATATATAATAATATAAAATATATGAATTCTTATTAATTAATAAAAAGAGACATTTTTTTAACAGTTTTTCAATAATCTTTTTTAGAATATACAGTTTCATCTCTCCATATTTTGCAAGTATTATCTTTACTTCCTAAAAATAAAACCATAGATACAATAAAAAGTAAAATGCAATAATATTTTTATATTCTTAAGTACCAGTAATAATTGTGTCTCCTTCATAATTAAAAGCACAAGAAAATATTTCATCTGTGTGACCCTCTAATACCTGGAGCTATTCACATGTTTCCGCAGACCAAATTCTGGCAGTTTTATCTGCTCCGGCAGTAATTATTTTGGTTCCTTAAGGATTAAATTAAACTTTTGAGATTTCTCCATCGTGGCCTATATATAATATTAACAATATAATGTAAAGTATGAGGGCTGACTAATTAAATAAAAATATTAATATAATTACCAGTTAATATTCCTATACAGGCTCCAGAATGCACATTATAGACTCTAGCAGTACCATCGGCACTAGCAGTTACTAATCTGGTTCCTGTGGCATTGAAGCATATATCGAGTACTTCATCAGTATGTCCTCTCAATGTTTCTACGCATTTTCCAGTTGAAATATCCCAAATTTTGCATGTTCTATTTTATAATTTAAATGTTTTTTCTGATTATATCATAATATTAATAATTTACCTATCTATAGATCCTGTAGCACAATATTCACCAGTGAATTCAAATTATGTACTTGATATCTCACCTTTTAATATTTATATATTAATATGTGTTATTTAAATTTTAAAAAATTAAACATATAATAATTTTTATATATACCAGTATGCTCATCTAATACATGAATACATTCTCCTGATTTAGTATCCCAAACCATGGCAGTTCTATCAAAAGAACCTGTTAATATTTTATCACCTTCGGCATTGAAATGGAGGGAAACTATTTCTCCAGTGTGACCTTTAAAATAAAATATTGTTTTTTATTTTATTATAAAAATTTTCTTCACATAATAAAATATAACCTTTCAATGTGGCTATTTCTTTAGCAGTTTCAACATCCCATAATTTTGCTTATTAATCCATTGATCCTGTAGCAACCAAAACTCCCTAAGGGTCAAAAGATAAACATACAATTTCATATTGATGTCCATACAAAGTATTAAGTAATTGCCCTGAATTAGTATCCCATATCTAATAAATTTAGTGAATTATTTATAATAATTAGATTATTTAAGTTTATTTCTTTACTTTTGCTGTTTTATCAAATGAACCTGTTACTATTTTATCACTAATTATTTAATAATTAAATTTTTTAAAAATATTTAATTTTTTAATTATTTTTTAAATATTACCCAAATGGGTTGTTAAATGCTATACAATACACAACATTTTTGTGTCCTTTCTCTCCTTCTAATGTATGTAATTCTTCTCCAGTTTCAGTATCCCAAATTTTACATGTTCTATCATATGATCCGGTAATAAATCTTTTAAATAAATAAAATGAGAAAAAAATTTTATTAATCGATATGATTTCTATTTATAAAACCTCACCTATCTCCATTTTTATTGAATGCACAATTAGTTAAAGGTAAAACATGGGCTTTTAATGTTTTGAAATTATTAAATTTTTAATTTTTCTTGGATTCTATTTTGTCTATTAATTCTAAATAAAAATATTTAAAATTATAAAAACATTATTTTCTAAATACTATATAAATTTTTAAATTTACAAATATTTTATATGCTTACTTTTTATTAAAGCTTTTAACGCAGGTTTTTTATTTTCGGTAATAATTGGCTCTTCTATTACAATTTCATCAACTAACTGGTCTATATCCGTTCTATGAAATTAATAATTAGATAAAAATATATTATATTAATAGTGAAATATTAGCAATAATTTAAAAATTAATATAAAAAATAATTTCTTCCTTTATAAAATTATTTATTATTAGGTTTCATAATGTTATTATTTTTTATATTATATTTAAACTTCAATTAGCTCATAATTATTTTTACTCTGAAGAAAGGTTTAATAAATCGATAGACTTTGTTTCTTATTCTCCAGTTTTTCTAACATATTCTAAAATTATTCCAGGAGGATAATATCTTAGTAAAAATCTTTTGAGCTTCATTATTTATTGAATTTTATTTATTATTTTAAAGTTTATAATTTCTTATTTAAAAAAATTGTTTTGATTTTAATAATAAATTAAAGCTAATGAGTTAATTAGTTTGTTATGCAAACTCATAGTCTATAGTAAAAATATGTAATTAGGAGAAAATATATATTAAATACGATACTTATTTTTTGATAAATTATGATTATTGCTAAAGGACTGTACATTAATAATAATATAAAATATCTATTATCAGATTAAAAAAGAAAATTATATTAAATAAAAATAAAACAATTTTAATAAATTCTAGCAATTAATTCAAACTATTATTTGCTTACATTTCTTATATCTGGTATATATATAAAAGTAAAATATTATATTTATTACTTTGTAAATTTGTATATATATTTATTTTTGTTTTTATAAATTATGTTTGTAATTTATATAATTATATTTTTACAATTCACAATATGCACGTTTTTTCTCTATCAATTTAATATTCTTAATGATAAAAATTTGCATTAAGTAGTTAGTATACTGTAAGAAAAAAATTTTTGTCGAGTTATTTCACTCTCATTCCTATTCGTTTATCCATTTAATTCTTTTTCCATTTTCCCATATTCCTTCCTTTTTTTCTCCATTTGGTAATATTATAAATCCTCTTCCCTATAAAATATTTTTTATATCATTTGTTAATGTGTAAACAATTTAACAATTAGTATATACATGTTATTTTCCATTAACCCAACGTCCTTCATATTTTTTACCATTACCCCATTCAAAACACCCTTAACCATCTTTTTTATCATCCACATATTCTCCCACATATTTTTTATTGTCTGGCCATATAGTTTCTCCCCTATTATTTCAAATTTCTTATTTAATTTAATTTAATTTATTTTCTTTTTACTGTTTAATTATTATTACCTTCCATTCATTTTATTATTTTTCCATTAACCTTTATATATTTTACCATCTGACCAATAATATTCTCCAAAACCAGATATTTCATTATCTAAAAATTCTCCAATATATTTACTACCATCTGCAAATAATAATACTCCTTATCCATTTTTTTTTCCATTTAAATATGAGCCTTCATATTTTGCTCCATCTATTAATAAACATGCCAAATATATTTTTGTTGGTTTAAATATAATTATTTTAAATTACCAGGCCACATTTCAACACCTTTTCCATTTTAGAGATCATCTTTCCATTCACCTTCATATCTAGCTCCTCCACTGTGATAATATACACCTTTTCCATTGGCCCTGTATGTATTATAGAAAATTATTAGTTTTAATTATTATTCTTCCAAAATTATATTTATTTATCTGTACATATCATTGCTCCACTCTCCTTCATAAACATCTCCATCAACATGAACTAACTATTATTTTACAAAAATTAAAATATATATATGCTAAAAATATATAAATAATTCTATACTTTTCCTCTTCCGTGAGCTTTATCTTAAAGCCATTATCCATCATAAAATGATCCATCAGGCCAAGTATGTTTTCCCATTCCATCTCTCATACCTTATATAAAAGAAAATATTATTTTTTTTTCCTATTATAGGAAATCAATGTTATTTTAAAATATGATAAACAAATACACCTTTATTTGGTAATATGTATAATATATAACTATGCTAAATACCAGTTTAAATGTTTTATTTATAAACTTTTAGTATATAAATATTACCATCTTTCCATTCTCCCTTATAAGTTCCTCCGTTTTTCATTGTTATTTCTTCTAATACTTATCTTTCTTTAGATCCATATGTTTTTTTGACTAACTCTGTTGCACTATCAACAGGTTCATTATCTGCATGTGTTATTTTATGTTTTAACTTTGTAATTCCTTAAGCCTCCTCTGTAGGCTATGACCTGTTTGGCTATATTTTGTCTTGATAAGTTTCTTTTCCTTTATGTTTATTATTGTCTTCATTATCCTGAACGGGATTACTTACTTTATTTCCAGCATCTGTTTTAACAACTTATTATCTTTCATCTTTTTATGTAGTAATATGTTATTCATCTTCTTTTTTGGTATCATGACCGCTACAACATTGCTATCCCATTTTAATATATAAATTATAAGTTATATTTCACCTTATAATGTTTATTTTATTATGCTATTTTTATTTTGTTGTTATTGTATAATAATTGTTTTTTTATTTAACTACAAACAATATTGATAAACGTCGCTTTTCATATTAAATTATTATCTTAAAATTAATAAATTATAATAAAATTAATGTTAATCTTAAATCGTAACTTTAAATTATTATATTTTATTAAGTAATTATTTTTTCACTTTCTATTTTGTAAAAATTATTTTTTAATATATATTAACTCCTCTTTCTAAAATTTTATTATCACAACATAACTCTTAGGTGAAATTATATAAAAAATATATATTAGTAACATTAAAGTTAATTTATTTATATATCAATTAAAAATAAATAACATAAATAAGTAATCATTTTAGAAATATAGTTAGAAAAAACTAATAATGGGAGCTGGGTGTTCATAGGTAATAGACAAATTAAATAAAATTTATATATATACGCAATATTGATTAGGGTAAATAGACTTCTCATAATAATCAGTAAAATGGAGTGGTTTAAAATCCTCAAAGAGTGTAATTGTAAGGATAAGGCGATCATAATTAATAAGATTAGCAAATGAGACCGTAATAGTAAGGGTAAGAGTATTATAAAGAATAATATACAGGTTATTCCAATATGTTTATTTTGTATTATTTATCCATTTACAAATATAATAATGGATTGTTTTTAGGATAAAATAGAATATAATAACAGAAAAGAAAAACTAAAATATATTCAATAAAAGAAAAATATTATAACATACTTAGTACGATAAATTTTAAAATTTTAAATAAAATAAGCATTTAAAAAAAACAAATAGATTATAGCAGAATAAATAAAATCCATATTTTTATACTAAGAAATATAATTTTATATTTTATTGAATTTAACCTAACTTCCAATTAAATTTAATTTTTAATTTTATGTAATAAAAATAAAAAATTGGGATAATTCACATTAATTTATTTCTATTAACCAATTTAATAAAATTATTTAATTTTAAAAATAGATAGCATCCTAATATGGCTGCAAATAGAAGTTAACATCCAAATATGGCTATAAATAGATAAATTATGCCAGATTAATAACCTCTAAGAAATCATACAGGATATTTGCCTCCCTATACTTAATAATAAAATGGTGGAATTCCAGTAAATTTTAATTAAAATGAAATATTATTGTCAATAATAACTTTAATTTAACTAGAATTCCTTAGTTTAAGTGGTTTATAATTAATCAATGATTAGATAAAGATCTGTAAAACTAAATGATTTATAGAATGATGGATATCCAATTGAATTTTTATATGACTGCTTAATTCCTTCATAAATTACGCTATATTTTTTTGTAGAAGAAAAATTATAATTTTTCCACAATTTAGTTTTAGAAATATAACCAAATAAAGATTATAACAATAACTGTATTCCAGAAATATTTTAAGTTAAGCCTGATCAACTTGGATTAAATTAATAATATGTATCAAAGACTCATCTAAAACTTGAAGATAAACCGTAAGAAGCGCTAAAATATAAAAAAATAGCTGACAATCATAATTATTGGCCATTAATGATAAAACTTGTAATTTAAAAATAATTGAAATTATATTAATATTAAAAGTATTAATTTGAGTACTATTTTAAGGAAAGTTTTTAACCAAGATAAGTTATATATTTACTATTTGAATTTGTTTTTGAATAAAAAATTAAACCTAAACTAGTATAATAGCGTATTGAAGTAATAAATAAATTAAATTATTTTAAACGTTTCTATAATTAAAAAATTAAATTTTTAGAGAGAATAGTAATCTTTTGATATTTAAGAAATATATGGTATTAATAATACATAATTAGTTTAAGGATAACCAATTGAAAATGAGTTGGCCAAGTAATAACTTAATGTTATTGTATTATTAAATATTATTATTAACTAAAATTAACTTTAAATTTTTAGTGAATAAAATACTAATAAGGAGTGTATTATTTGCTTTACTGATTAAATAGATACTGTTATATTGCCCTGCAGGCATATGTGTGTATGTATGGAATGTGCAAAAAGTATTTAGTAGTAGAAATAAAAACAAAAAAAAATTGCCCTATATGTAGAAAATGTACATAAATATATACAAATTATTTAATACTATATGATTTTTTATCAAATTTATTTTTTCTTTATAAAATAACAGAAATAGAATCATTCTTAAGAATTAAAAAAGAACCATAAAAATAATAGTAAGTTTAATAAGACAATATAAATTAGCAATAATAAAACTAAGGAGACACAAATTCAGTAATATTTTCTAAAATGTGAATATATATAATAGTGATAGTCTTTGCATAAATTTTGATAAAATAAATATATAATATATAATATATAATTCATTATACATAATTTGAAAATGTTTAAAAATTATTGAATTTTAATTAATTTTAGAAACTATTAACTTAATTATAAATTAAGTAGTTATAAATTATAATAAAAAATAAATTAAATTATAAGCAAAAATTAGAATAGGAAAAATTTTTATAATTTTAGAAACAATATTTCTAGATAAAATTTGTTGTAAAATACAATTTACTTAAATATATAGAAATACTAATGTTTATGATATTATAACTTATATCTTTATAATAGTATCTATCATAATTACTATTAGATTTTTCATTAAATTTGAATGAATACTAATATTTTATTAATGCTATAAGGTAATTTTTCAATTCTCTATATTTAGCTTTGAAGATAATTAACTTTATAGGTAAATATGTTGATTCTTCTTTAAAATTTACTCTAATTATGAAAAAAATTCGATTAATAATAATTAATAAATTAAAAAAATAAAAGGGGAAAATTTTCGACTAAGACATAATAATTACATAAATAAAAAAAAACCCTAGCCTCAATGGAAAAACATAATAAGAAATAAAAATAATCAAAAATTAGTGATAAAGCCACTGAACCCGAACACTAGGAGCCTACCAGTCTTTAAAAAATATAGACTGATTCTTCTCCATTAAATTAAACTCCATATAACTATAATGATCTATAAGAAAGATAGTAATTAAAGCTATCACCCTTTGATGTGTAAATGCATAATAGCAAGAATGATAATTAAAGTAAAAGCATACCAAGTGTAGAAGCTATATAGGCTCCACTTAATCCGATGATAGAAAATTAGAAGGAAGAGGGTTAGAATGATTAAAAAAAGCATTAAATGATATGTCCTCCATAACCTAAAGTTATAAGAGATAGTAATCATTATGAAAACAAACCTATTGAGCCAGTAAAACCCTCTGACATTGATGTATAATTGGAATAAGAACCAACATAAATCCCCGATTATTTAAAAGAAGAACCCTTACTAGACCTCAATTAAGACTGGTGGTAAAGTTGGGAACAAGAAAAAAAACCAAAAGTAGGAGTTAATTTCTAACTATATAAAATGGCTAAAGTTTAAGAATCAGTAGCTGAATCTACTATCATTGGAGTAATAGATTAATCAGGATCAATGGGAGATTGCTTTTAGTGGCTAGCAACAGAATGGAATGCATAGATAAGAGATAAGTATTAAAAAAGCAAAGTTTGCATTTTCCATAATTTAGCTTATGTAATTTAATTAAACTAATATAATATTGGATTTAATTACATATACAATATTTCTAAGATTTTTATTTTACATAAAATACAATATTAATTTAAATAATAATTATATTTCATTGTTAATTTTAAGCAGATTTTAAGGAAAAATAATTTTATTTAAATAAATACTTATTTTTAAGTAGATTATTTATTTTCATTTTTTATTTATCATTATATTATTAGTATATAGGAGATTTAATTTTATAATTTTTACTCAAGTTATTTGTATATATTACATACAGAATCGAAACTATTTATTTATGAAATAAGTTAAAATAATTTTTTGTTCATTATGAAATTGGAAAAATAACCCACAAATTTTGTGCATATATTAATTATATTAAATAAATATTACTAACTTTTTATGATTAATTACTTCAGGTGTTATATTAATTTCATATAAACATATAAAGTGATAATTTATTAATTATACAAATTACAACCAGTTAAATTAAAAATATATAATACAAATTTAATTAATTTCGTACATTAATATTTACTATTAACATTTATTAGGAAGCAGATGGACTCTAATTAGATCCAGAAATGGTATTGCTATAATTACTATTTTTAAAATTTTGAATATTAAAATTAAATAATATTAGGGAACAACAGATGTAGAAGCTGGATTTACCCTACTTAATAATGTATTAAATAAAGATAAAACAGAAGATTATTTAACAGTGATCTTTGTTTCTGATGGGTAGGATAATGAATAAGGAACTATTTTCGAAAGATTAGATAAGTTATTCGTTTAAATCCCAAAATAAAAAAAATAAATTTCTTAACAATAGGAGTTGGGGAAGAATTTCCTACCTACTTAGCAATGCAATTAAGATAAATGTATCATACGGGAGAAAATCATATTCCCCCTGTATTTTTAGTTTATAACTAACATATGCATGACAATTGGAAAGTCACTTTCAACTTAGTCAATTAATATTTAGAACACAATTGCCCTGTTTAAACTTCAACTAGAATTCAAAAATTCCCTTGGTATTAACCAAATAACACAATATATGAAAATTAATGGGCATTCTGTAAGGGTGATGAACCTCTACCTATTACTTTAGATGGAAAAATGGATATATCACCTATAGAAAAAATGACGCCTCAAGAACTACTGGAATTAGGAAGTATAATGGTTAGTAATATATAATTGGGAAGTTTAAAGCACGGTAATTAAGATGTAACTTATTCTTAAACAGTCGTGGCCATTAGAATATTAGATTCACTTATATAAAAGTAAATAGAATTTAAATATATATATACAGATTATATAAATTTAAATTACTAGATGGTGGGGTAAGGGAAAGAAGAAAAAAGAAGAAAAAGAGTAACTTGATGCCATTTATAGAGAACTTAAAGATTTAAAAAAAGATCCTGATCTAAAAAGTATGAAAGATAAGCCTGACTAAGAAAAAGATAAACACCTTGCATTAAAAGTAATAAATTATAAATATATATATATAAAATATATTTTATTTTATTTAATTTAATTTAAAATAGTTAGCAGTTGGAGCAATTGGTGCTGGAATTGGTTTATATTGGCTTTCTGGTAATTATGGTGATTTTGCTGAAGTGATGGGAGGCATGGACTTTGCTGGAGAATAATGCTGTAAAATTTTGTGTAATATTAATATTTTATTAATAAAATAAATTTTAGTTGGTGAATGCGGAGCATGTGATAAGATAGCCTAATGTATGGGATGTGATAGTTGCGGCTAATGCTGTGGAGACATATTTTCTACTGGAGGAGAGTGTATGGGAACGTGCTGTAAATATTTCTGCTAGATTATGTAATATTTGGGTAATTTCATATGTGGAATATTAGGTGATTGAGAGTTTTACTTGAATTAAAATATTTACCTTTCTAATAATATTACTAATAATTTCAGTAAGAAATTTAATAATTAAAATATATCTTTTTTGAAAAACAAGAAAAAGGATATTAATGATGATATAATTAGTAATGATAAAAATTAAAAATTCTAAGTGTGTATAACTTATTTATTCAATAAAGAATTATAATATAAATGATTAAAAACTAATTATCGATTTTTTTATATATATAATTTAAATCATATTTTATTATTAGATATTCATAATAATATATAAAGTAATATAATAAATTTAAATAAAATCTTACATTTTAACCTCTTTTCTTTATATTTATATACTAATAATTTAATTCGAAAATTAATAATCTTCATATAATTTTTTATTTTAAATGGGATTTAATTAAAATTAAATGTAAAAAGAGATTAAACTTGAATTTTAAATGATAATTTAATGAATACTATTCAAAACTAAAAATTTAAAATAAATATATTTTATAATATTTTATATTTTTATTTATGAAATAAATAATTTATTATTATCAGAATTTTTGATTTAATATAAACATGGAACAGACAGTAATGTAAAATAATTTAGGCAGTTTATAATAATCAACATAATATCAGCAACAAGTATATATTTAGATAGATATATAAAAAATTCTTTATGTAATTTAAATTAACATTTTGAAAAAGACAATTCATATTATCCTTTATAAAAATGCGAGAATAATATTGGCCAGAATATATAATATTAAAATAACCCACTTTTGATATGGAGGCAATTAATTAAAACGATTATTATTATGATAGTTTTACTTTTATTTATAAAGTGCTGAAAATAATCAAGATAGCTTAAGAAAGGGGGAGTTAGTTGATATGCATTGGACATACAATATTTTGATTGTGATTAAAAAAATGAATATTACAAAGTATAAGGCAATTCTTCAAATATTTTAATTGTCAAAGATAAATAAATAAAATACGAACATAAAATTATTGTTGCCAATAAAACTGATAAATTCAAATAAAAAAAACTAAAATAATTACAAAAAATAAAATTTACAACAGCAAGTAGTATTAATAATTAATAATGCATTAACAATAACAGTAAGGAGGATATAGCTAAATGCCTAATAATCCAATGATGTAACCTCCATAACCTTTGGCTTCAGGTTATAATCCTTAGCATTAACAATAACCAAATTAAAATTAATAATATTAATAGTAACCATAAACAGGAAATTATCAACCATAAAATCAATATCAATAACCGGGAGGATTTGTAGACTAACCTCCCATGTAATAAGATTAATTTAATGAATAAGACCATTAGCCTTAAGTACCAGGTTACCTACTTCCACCTCCCAACCTTGATATGTAATAAAATTGGTGGTAGTCGTGGGAATAAATGGATAAACCAAACTTAAATAAAAACTACAGATTATTCAGAGTTCCTAAAATGAAAGAAGAAATTGCTGAATCAACAATAATAGGTGTAATAGATTAATCAGGGAGTATGGGAGATTGTTTTCATTGGCTTGCTAAAGTAAGATTTTTATTAAATTTATTAAAATTCTGAAACCTAACCTTTTTCTTTTTATGTATATATTAGAATAAAGTTATAAAAATATAATAAATAATACTTATTATTCTAATTAATATATAGAAAAAAAATTTTATATGTTGTTTAAAAAACTTTCTAAATCAATTAAAATTAATATTAGGAATGGAATGAATAAATTTATAAAAATTATCCTAGAACAAAGTGCTGCGTCTTTCATAATTTCGCAATAGTAAGTTTTATTAATATTTTATTTATATATTAAAGCTTGATAATTAATTATTTCCCAAGTACTAAACAAATTATTGAATAGGATTTAAAATTTATATTACAAAATCAAAAATTATTTAAGATTATAATAATTGTAAATTAAATTAAAAATAATATTATCAATTTAAGAAAAATCACTTTACACATTAAAATATATTATTATAAGATATAATTTAGCATTTATTTATTACTATTTCTATAATAGGAATAATAATGTTTGGAAGAACATCCAGACATGGGAACAACTGATGTAGAAGCTGGATTTAAATTGTTGAATGATTGTTTGAAAAGAGATGAAACATTAGGCTATGTTACAATTATTTTTGTTTCTGATGGTATGGATAACAATCCAAACTCTATTTATGGAAGACTAGATGCCCTTATTTCATAAATTCCTAAATGGAAAAAAATTAATTTTTGACTATTGGAGTTGGATAAGGATTTCCTACTTATATGGCCATGCAGCTTAGATAAATGTATCACAATGGTGAAAACAATATCCCTCCTGTATTTTTAGTATATAATTAACATGTGCATGAAAATTGGAAAGTCACTTTTGAAATAGTAAATAAATATTTAAAACATAATGATCCTGTTCAAATGAATAGTGTTGCTCAGTAATTCCCCTGGTAAAATCCCACTAGTGTTGTATATGAAAACTCATGGGTTTTTAATACTAATATGAATACAACATCACTTAACTTCAATGGGCTTGAAGTTAAAAATGTAGAAAAACTAACTCCATAAGAGGTGCTTGATATAGGAACTATTTTAACAAGTAATGCCTAGCTAAGTAATTTAAAGTTCAATAATGAAGAAACTACCAAAGCAGAAGCTATTATTGCATAAAAAATATTAGATGATTTAAAAAAAAGTAACTTGATACCTACCATTTTTATTAAATATAAAATAAATTATAATATAATATTTTATAGATTTTGGGGTAATGGAAATAAAAAGAAAGAAGAAAAAGAACAGTTACTTGCAGTTTAAACCGAAATGAAAGATTTGGAAAAAGACCCTGACTTGGGAAAGAGGAAAAACGAATCAGGGGGAGATTCTTCCCTTGCTTTAAAGGTAAACTATAAAAAATGAATCAACTATAATATTTAATATTATACTTAATAGTTAGCAGTCGGAGCTATTGGAGCAGGAGTAGGATTATATTGGCTAGCAAATAATTATGGAGATTTTGCCTAAATGATGGGTAATAATTGATTTGATTTAATTAAATAAGGTAATTTAATAAAAACAAAATAGGTTAAATGAATTTTGCTGGATCAGCAGATTGTGGTTGTTGTGGATAAATTTGTGGGAATGCATGTGATTTTCTAGGAGATTAATGTTAATGTTGTGGAGATATTGCTGATAAAATAACAGGATGTGAAATATGTGACGGTAATAAATAAAGAAATTAATAAATAATTTTTATTTTATTTTAAAATTTATAAAAGGTTGTGGAGATAAATGTGGAGATTTGATTTCAGCAGGTGAAGGTTGTATGGGTACTTGTTGCCAATATTTTGTGAAGTTTTAGGTTATGTCGCAAATTTTATTTGCGGTTTACTTGGATGAGAAGAAAACATAGAATTTTTAAAAACTATATACCCTTTTTATATTTTTTTATAAAGATTCTAGATAAATTCAACTAAAGATATAAAAAGAAAATACTAATTTAATTTAAAATTATATTATATAAGAACATTTTTTATATATATATATTATATCATTTAAATATAATATAGAATTAATAATTATTCTGTATTGTACATGTAACACATATATATAATTATGTAATTTTTATGTTTTTACCTAATTTAGTATTATTAGTTCACAATTTATATAATTTTATTTATTTTTCTATAATAATATATATTATATTAGAAGTAATAAAGTAAAAAATAAAAATTTTAGTAAAATATGAATACTTAAACAAAATCTAGAAGCCTATCCTCAAATATAAGCAAAAAAACA
Organism: Miamiensis avidus; assembly: GCA_037039885.1. NCBI lineage: Eukaryota > Ciliophora > Oligohymenophorea > Philasterida > Glauconematidae > Miamiensis > Miamiensis avidus. The sequence continues at coordinate 63,562 of JAWVGU010000103.1, forward strand.
GCTTTTATGATTGATTATAACTAAGAATAAAATATAAAATAAAACTAATATGTTTTTAAATTATATGATTAGTATGACTAGTTAAAACAAATTTATGATAATTAATAAATATTGATGTAAAATAATGATGAAGATGATTAAGAAAATTAGGAATAATAATAAAAAAATAAATTAAAAGCAGTTCTAGAAATTAGCATCCCTTTTTACTATCATAATCTAGATTGCCTAAGTTTAATTACAGGGATAATATAGTAAAAGTAAGTTAAAGCTAAATTTCTTTAAAAAAAAGTACGGCCACACAGTTTAAAAATTATAAAAATGATACCTATTCCCATAAATTTATATAATTCAATTAAAGTTTTAATGAAACAAACCCATAAAATTTAAATTAATAGGAAATTTCTAAATAGTTATTTGGCAGTGGGGAACAATAACAACGAAAGGAAAAATAATAAAAAATTGTAAAGTCAATGTATAAGTAGTTTGCTCTTAAATAGTAATACAGTAGTTCATAAGCATGCTTTAATAAATATTATTAAAGAAAAATAAATATGAATAATTTATTCTTTTCGGATTAAAAAATAAACTCATCTAATAACAATATTAGTCAATCAGAGAATTATAACAATTATATGTTAAATTCTACAGTAAATGGTTAAAAAAAATTTACCATATAAAATTAAGAATCAAACAAGTAAAAAATTAACAAAATTAGATCTATAACTGAAGATTAAAAAATATGTCTAAAACCCTTAATTTTTAGATCATCAAATAATAATATAAAAAAGAAAAATTAAATTTTAATAATACATGCTAATAGGTTAATAAAGATGACTATCATGATGATTTATTTATTGAATAAAATGATTATAATAATATAGAATTAGTTAAATAAAAAGTAGGTAGTTATAATTGTGATAATAATCATAGTATTAATTATAAAAAAAAGTAAATAACATAACTAAATTGAAAAATAACGAAAATAAATATAAAAATCTATAATAAAGATAGTAATAATAACCATCAAAAATAAATTTATAAATAAAAAATGATTAGATTGAAAATGATTTTTAAAAATTGAATTTTTTAGAAAATGTTTATAAAAAATATAATTATTTTTAAAAGAAAATATTATGAAGTATAAATAAAAACCTATATAATAATAGTTATTATATTAATTTTCTAATTTTACTGTACATTCTATAAAACAAAATTATTATTCTGTTTAATATAAAATGTAATTTCTTAATCATAATCTAAAAAAAACATATAAAAATTAGATATTAAATGGAAGATTAATTGCAATGGAATGGAAAAATAATACAGTTTTATATTAATTTAGTTCTTCCAAAGATCGGAATAATAGAAAAGAATTAAGATTTGACAAAATATAATAAAATAATCATTTAAATATGAAGAAATAATATTATAATAAAGAAATATAATAAATATAATTTAACCAAAGCGATATGGAAAAAAATATGAATTAATCAATTGAAAAATATCTCAAATAATTTAAGGATAAAATTTATCAATCAAAAGGCAGTACTTAAAAGTAATTAGATGAAAAAAAAGTTAATAAGTATTAGACTTTATTATAAATAACTAATGTGAGAAGCATATAAATTTGATTTTACAAAACCCGATGAATTTAAAATATATTTTAATATTAAGCTTTAGCACTAATTATTTATAAAAAGAAGTATGGGTTATGATTAAACAAATCCTATTAGACTTATAGAATTAGAATAATATTTCGCTATAGCTAATTTTTAATTTAATTATATCGATAGCAGACATACCCAAAGAATAAAGAATACAATATAAATCAGAAATTATAAATATTATGCAGATATTCTTATAAAAATTGGATTACTTTATTAGCTTAAATAAGGAAAATAAATTAAAATAATTAAATGAAAAATAATTGCACCATTTAATAAAAATATAGTTTTGCTATTGCGAAATTTTAAAGGGTTTTAAAAATAAAATTAAAAGTGAATGTAATGAATAAGAAATCTCTTAATATAAGTAAATAAAAGAAACAGCAAATAATATAATGATATTACTTTCAGATTAAGATTTGCAATAATTATCAGAGAGAAATATGACAAGTTTACTTTTTACAGTTTTTTAATCAGCTGATTATAAACTTTTAACAGACAAATAATTATAAAATTTTGTAGCATCATTTAGCTAAATAACCATATAATATCTTTAAAGTGAAAGTCCTTAATAATATACTAGACTCCCATTTATAGTATAAGTAATTAGTTAGGTAAATAAAGCAAATATTGATTTTAAGATTTCAAACCTTTCTCAATATTTGATTCCTTGTCTTTAGCAAAATTTAAAGCATTATACAGAAACATAATTTTGCACCTTAATATATTCTTTGGCTAAAATACCAAACTTATATAAGCATCATATATTGCAGCTACTTTTATTATATTTCATAGAATCAGATTTACAAAAGAATAAACAACTTAAATTTGTTGATATAAATTCTATAATCTTATCCATGAAAGGCCTGGATAAAATTTAGAAAAAAGAACATATTCAACGATAGTACGAAAACCTTATATAGTTTATATTTTCTGAGTTCATAAGAGAAATAAATAACAATATTAATAATGATCTTAATAGAGGAAGATTAATATAAATATTATATGAAATGATATTTTCCTTAAATATGGTATCTTCTCTTTAATATTTTGAACATTTTGAAAGTATTTATTATAAATGGATTTATAAAAGCTAGAAGTTCATGATATTTTGGATTTGGGAAGAATTGTTTTATCTAAAAATAAAAATGATAAATAGTATTTCCAATTTTGGAAAAATTATTTAAATTACATATATCATAATAAAAAGTTTTAATCTTAATTTTCTGATGGTTCCATCTAGGTTTATAGAATAAATATTATATATTAACATTTAATAAAATTCTATGTAAAGTTCATGGAAAACATAAAAAACAATCAAAAGAATGACAAGCCATAAGAAATTATAAATAAATAAGAATAAAAATAGATTGAAGTTGAAGCCCTACTCGATACATTAATTAAATACAAAGCTGTTTATTATAGTAAACTATCAGAAGAATAAAAATAAAAAATTGTTAATGATTGAATCTATAAATCTTATTTCTATAGTTAATTATTATTTGTTATATAAATACATTTTTTAAATGAATATTAATTGTGTTAATTCAAATTTTATAACATATACTTAAACAAAATACCTTCATCTAAATAAATAATAAATTTAAAATTAAATTAAACTCTTAAACAAACAAAAATTAAATTAAAAATACAAACAAAAAAAAAGTATAAATCCATATTAACAAGCATTTGAAAGATTCGGCTTGGCTAGTTTTTTTACGTCCTATCTCGGATTTTCCACAATGGATTTATACTTTTAAATAAACTTTAATTTAAAAAGGCTGAAAAGCTAAAAAGATAATAAAATTATGAATAAATAAATACATTATTATATCTTAAATAGAAGTTTAAAAAAAAATTAAAATATATAAATTGAAAATAAATTAAATACTGGATTAACTCGAAGAATATTATAAACATATAAAACAAACATATAAAAAAAAAATATAATATTTCACAAAAAAATTTAAAATTTAAATATTATCAAAATCATAATAAACTAATTATCAATTTATATATAATACGATAAGTTTTTAAACTAAGCCATATAATCTAACATTAAAATAATAATTACTGCTATTATTGTGTGCAAACTATTTATTCACTTTGATAAATAGAAAGGAATGAATATACACTGTCTTTAAATTATTTATGTAAAATATATAACTTTATTTAATAAAATAATTTTTTAGTTTGATAATGCGATTTTTAATTAAGTAAATAAATAATATTTACAATTATTTTTAATAATTTAAAACTCAGATAAAATATGAAAAAATAAAATTTAATATTAATTTAGAATATTTTAAATACAAATTTAACTTATAATTTAAACATTAACATGAAGCGTCAAAGAAATACTTTAGTGAAATAAGTTAAATAAATATAAAAGCCTACAAACAATAAGCTAAAATTATAACATAGCTATAAAGAAATTAGTAAATCTCTTTTATTTTATTTATATAAAATCTTCAGTGATAGATTTAATAAATATATCAATTTTCTTTAATAGAGAGTAATAAAATTCAACGTCTAGCAAAGGCGGGTTTTTTAACTTTTTTTTATCCCCTTTTTAATTGTGCTTATTTAGAAGTATGTGCTTTTCCATCATCTACTAATAAAGTATCTAAAGGTAAAGCTTCAGGAAGTATATAATATCTAATATTTGTTCCTCTGATAGTTAAATTTTCTAAACTGACAGGTTATTTTCCTTTAACAGTTAATCTTACATTTTCTAAATGTGTATTCATTCTTACATCAACTCCTACTATAGTTCCAGTTACTAATGTTCCATTTTTTAATTAAACAGTAACTGTTTAAGATTTCATTTTCATTAAAAATTTGACTAGTTTCATAACTATTTAGATTCAAAAAAATTGAGATAATAATATTTAGTAAATTATTTTTTTTAAAGAATATTTATTTTTGAAATTTGTCTATGTGATATTATTATATATATATTATTTTATTAATAACTAAATGTAATGTATTACTTTTTGAGTTTATTAATTTAATCAGATCTTAGATTATTAATGATTATTTGATGTGTAAGGCTGTAAAAATTTTTATTTATTATATTAATAACATAATTGAAAAATAATTTAAAAAATCTAAAGAAATATATTAAAATTGTTTATTTCCTAAATTTTAAATGATTTTATATCAAGAAATATCCTACTATATACACATGAAACTAATTATAAATTAATTAATTAATTTTTATTATTATATAGTTTATAATAAATGACATATTTTCTATTAGTTAATAGTTTTAATTTTATTTCTAACTCAAAAGAAATTCAATTAAATTAAATTATAAAATATTAAAAACTAAACTAAACTCATTCATTATCGGAATATAGTTTAGCAATTTCTTCAGCTAAAGCTCTGAAAGCTTCTTTCACATTATCATTTTCCTTCGCACTAGCTTCAAAAAATCTCTTCATACCCATCTATTTCATTAAGTTTTTACCTAAAATGATATTTAGTTTTAATCAAATATAATTAGTTACATTATAATATTTTTTAGAATTTAAGACTAGAGAATCTTAATATTATAAATATATAATACCTTCGATTTCAGAGACCTATCTTTCTTCCTCTAAATCACTTTTATTTCCCACTAAAATGTAAACATAGTCCTAAGTATTAACATTATTTTAAATTTACTCGATCCAGAATTAAACATTTTTAAAAGTTTCTCTATTTGTGATATCGTACATTAAAATACATCCTTAAGAATCTTTGTAAAATAATCCGTTTAATGATCTGAATTTTTCCTAACCTGCTGTATCCCAGATATGCATTTACATCACTTCTTTATTTCTCAAAGTTATTTAATCTTAAACATATTAAGCTCCTTTGTAGATGAATATTATGTAAATTTTACTAAAATAAGGGTAAATATAGTATTTAAAATATTTACCTACGGTAGGAGGGAGTCCTCCTTCAGTATATTTATTTGTAGTGTACATTTCTAAAAATGAAGATTTTCCAACAGTACTTTCTCCAACTAAGCAAACTTTGGCTTATTAGTTGTACATACTTTTATTAGCCTAACTTCTTTAAGAAGGATTTGATCTGTTGGCTTTTAAAGGTTTATCTTTTTCGGCACTTTTAGATTCTCCGCAACCCATTTCTTTTTTTTCTTTTTTTTATATTTATTACAGTGAAAGAAGAATTTATTGCTTTAATATACTATTTAATAATTAATATTTTTAGTTGTAAGAATTAAAAGGATTGAATTAACATTTTTAATTAATTTATTAATGACATTAGGCTCTGCCTTAACTAATTCTTCAAAAGAAACTAACCAATCCTTAATTTATTTTAAATTTTTTATAAGCAAAATTATAACCTACTTCTTTATTAATTTAATAGACTTTTTATATAATTTTTTGTCGAAAAATGAAAGGAATTATCTATATTTTTATGATAAGCACTATTATATATTTAGTTTAATAAATATAGTTTATTTAAACCAAACATAAATATTTCAATTTTTTTTTCTACTAAAATTGATATTTTATGATTTTGGAAATATTATTATAAAATAGAAGATTACATTGTTTATTTATTATTTTATTTCTTACATGAATTTTGAGAGTGTTTTAAAACTAATATAATTATTTATAACAATAATTATAATAAAATTTGAAAATTGTCAAAAAAAAAAATAGATCAATAATAAACTTAAAACATGATAATTATTAACTAAGTTGTTTGTTCAGTAGAAGAAATATTAATAGAAAGTCCATACATTGTCATTTTAGACGATAATTAAAACTTAATTCATGTGTCAAAAGTTTTAAATGACAAATCTGAAAAGTTTATATGGTTTTTAAATCTTCCAATTTTAGAACATAAATTAGAAAAAATTCTATTATAAATATGGGGGTATGATATAAGTTGTGAAAACTGGCATTACTAAGGAGAAATTTCTATAGGAAATTTATAGCAAGGATAGAACAAAGATTCTATTTAATTATTTGATCAAAAAAGTGAAAAAATTGGTAGTTTATAGTATGAATTGACTTTAGTTCCTACATACAATCATAGTGTCACATCTAATACAGATAATACAAATTTGTAGTAGTAAAAAGAAGAAGTAAAAATACATAATGGAATAAGCCCATAGTAATAATAGCCAGAGGGTGATATTATGAATGTTAGAAGTAACAGTAATATTTTAGATTAGTCTCCTTAAACCGAATCTAAAACCTAACAATAATAATAGTCGATCTATAATAAAAATTATGTAAACGGAAATGATAATAGTAACAATGTTTCTAACAATCATACTCCAACTCATATTAATTCCAATTCTAAAAGTAATAATTAAACTTTTGGTTAGCAAAGCAACTTGATTAATAGTTAAAAAATAAGTAATTCAACAAATTTAGGATAACCATAGTAACAGCAGCCCTTATATTAATAATAACAACAATAGCAGCGGGCGTTTTAATAAAACCCATCTCCTTAAAAGATTTATGCTCACAATTAGCCTTAGTAAACCCAGTATATACATGGTTTGATTCAGTAATCTAGTATTTAAGCAGTTCCAATTAATTAACCTTAAAGTAAATTACAATCACTTAACTCAACTCCAATGAACTAATACAGTAATTTAAAAAGTTCTGCACCATTAAATAACATATCTCCATTTTCTACTCCTTAAACCAATACTGCATCAAGCATAAAAACTCCTATTTTAAAAGCTACTGGGCCGATACACTAATAATAAACTTAATAATAATAATAGCAAACAATGTCTTCTTAGTACAGTTAGAAGTCAAAGTAGTAGCAGTAATAGTAATCCGTACCCACAAAAACTATTTTAACATCCACAAATATTAGAATGATTAATTCAAATCCCTAATCAAATATATAAGGATAAGCTGTATATTAATAGCAAATCTCTTAGCCTTCTCAGTAATAGTAATAGAAGACTACATAAATTATTAAAAATAACTATTAGCCTCTTCACTAACAAACCGGAACAACATATTAGCCTTAATAGCTTCCGAATTATTAGCAATAACAGACATATGTTCCTATACCTTAAAATAAAAACTATTAATTTTATCCTTAACACCAAAAAATTAATTTTCTTATGGAAGTGCACTTCCCTCCAATAATAGGCCAATTGTTTAACAGTTTTAATTATCAGCAACAACTTAATTAAAAAAAGGGTTTTGATTTTTATTGCTTTTACTAAATTATTATTATTATAAAAAAAATAGAATATTGGAAAATTTTAATTTATTATGGAAGATTATACATACTTCCCTTATTAAAGATACAAATTAATAAAATACTTTAATTTAACAAAAAACATATATATATTTATATTATTAGTTATTTGAATAGGTTTAAAAATAATATTTTATTCTTTATTATAAATAAAATATTAATATTTTGTTCTAGAAAATATTAACAGTTGAATCAACAATTCCTACTTAAATAAAAAAAATTATTATTACAATTATTTATTTACTTTTATAAATATTTTAATTAAATTAATTATGAGAAAATTGTCATTCCACATTTATTTATATAATTAAAAGAAATAATATTCTAAACAAAAAAAAAGCCAAGAATACAATAATACTTGTAAAGAAATTTAGTTTTATTTATATTTAGGCACTTCAAATAATGTATGAAAATGAAAAAAATATGGACCCTATAAGAGAATATATGAAAAAGGGTGTAAAGGAAAATAAAAATATTAGGCTCTACACTATATGGCCTGGCAAAAATAGATTTTTTTGTGGTGGAATATGCATGACTGTAAAAATAATAAGTATTACAAATCTTAAATATTGAAAATAACAAGAATTTTAATGTTAAAAGGGGCCATCTGCAGACTTATGCTAAAATATATATACCTGGGGATGTATTTTAGGTCTAGGAATCCCTTATATGGTTTTAGTTACTCCTATTTTATATAGGGATGTAACACCAGTAATTCCAATTTTAAATGGAATACTATTTTTTGGAACTATAGTTTCTTTAGTAAAAAAAAAAAAATTTAAAGTAAAGTAAAGCGATTTTTTGATTGATTTAAATTTTAATTTTAAGTTAATTACCGGATGTATGGACCCAGGAATTATTCCAAGAAAGTAAATATTAGAACTCAGTGATTAAAATAATAAACAGTTTTTATAAGATTAAATCGATCCTGAAACAGGGAAGGGACAGGTAAATGTATATTGCCATACGTGTCACATCTATAGAAGTTAAAGAGCAAGTCATTGTGCTGATTGTGATAATTGTGTAGAGGTATTTGATCACCACTGCCCCTTTGTAAATAACTGTGTGGGAAAAAGAAATTATTAATTTTTTATAATGTTTTTGACATCTCTTTGCTTTTTGATAATAAGTATTGTAGTTGGATTGATAACGTGGGCTGTATCAGCAAGTTCTGATGATAAAGATAAAAGTAAATCTATTTGGTTTAATTTGGTTTAATTTGTTGTATTGATTTATTTAACTATAATATTATAATAGAAAAAAAAGATAATGATGAAGATGATACATCTAAAATGGTAGCATTAATAGTAGGAATTCCCATTGGACTGTACTATAAAATTAAATAGATATAATAAAATAAATTATTTATTCATTTTAAAATGTTAGAATTGGGCTAACTTTAATTATATTCTGTTCTTTTCACCTCTATCTTATAGTTACGTAATTAATAAATTAAAAAACTTATAAATTAATATTTCTATTTTACTTTAGAGGAAAAACTACGAGAGAAAAACTTAAGAAAAAATAAGTAAATAAAAAATAAATAGAAAAAAATAACTGTCTTTTTACAGACCCTGCTTTATTCAATCCTAAGCGTAATATAACTCCAGAAGAAACACAGGGATTACTAGATTCTGGATACTGAAAAGTTTTTTTTATTATTATTATTTAATATAACTTATATTAGAAATTTAATAAGTATTTAAGGAATGTTAAATATAACCTATTTATGCTTAGTATTTATGCTTTTTTTAATATTTTCAGAAATCATCAGATAGAAATATATTATTAAACAAAAATCATAATTTAAAACATATAATAAAAATGATATTCTATAAAGGTTTTATGAGTTTACTCATCGAAATATTAGTTTAATCTCTCATTCTATTTTATTAGGAATAATTAAGTTGTTGTGCATTATTATCTTTATTAAAATAAAAGAAAAATTAATGGTATAGATGATAGTTAATTTTTTTTTTTATCATAAAGGTATTACTAATTGAAAAATAATTATATTGGTATATTATATTGATAAATAAAAAATAAATAAAATGAAATCTAACTTATTGTTGGTAGTCAAGTTTAAAGAACTATATAAAAATTTGGATGGGCTGCAGCCACCGGAATAATGTGTGCATTTTTAGTCTATTAAGTTCGAAAAGATTAATAGAATCAACCACCCCCATAAAATGAAAAGAAAAATTAAATTTCAAATGATGGAACCAATTGCAATTTTGGAGAAGATACCACCAAAAGTGGACTCACTTCAGACGGTTCTAATTAATAAAAATAATTAGAAGAAAGAAAAAAATCCGAGAAAATCCAATAAAATCACAATAATAACAATTAAAATAAGAATAGTCACCTTAATTCCCATCACAGTTTATCAAAATATAGAAATCAATCTAATTAGAGTAGTTCTAGAGATTTATCAGATGATGACCATGAAAAAATAATATATTCTTTAAAGAAACCTACAAACAGAAGTGAAATTTTAAAATAATCCAAGTCGATGATGCAATAAAACTTTTTGAAAAAATCAAGAGTTTAACATTTCGATGAAGAGGAATACGGAAATTAAATTTTTAGTGATATCGATAACAGATAATCACATTTTTTAAAACACAAATTCGATGGAGACATGGATGGTAGATCTAGGCAATTCGCCAGTGACTAAGATGAAGAATCTTTGAATCAATATTAAAAGAATTAACTTAAGAGAATTATTAAAGAATAATAGAGTGACTAAGACAGAATTTTCTTTTAAATTTATGGAGGTTTAATAATTGATGAAAAAGAAGAAAGAGAAGAAGATTTTGATTGAAAGAAACATTTTTTAATTAAACGAAAAATAAACTTAAATAATAAATATAAAATGTTTTCCCTAGGTTACTCCATGATATATATCTTTAGCTAATAATGACTTATTTTGAAAATATTTTACTTTTTTTTTCTACCTACCTTATTTATTAGTATAATTTATGACCTCATGAATAATTAATTTCAATTTATAATGGAAATTGCAAATTGATTTAATTATTCGGTTGAATTTAATGTAACACCATTTAATATAAAATATTATATATAGTCATAATTAATATATATATAGTATTAAATTATTTATTAGCTATCTATACATTTATAAGTTTATTTGTCTATTTTTTTATTTTTTTTATATAATTATTTATGAGGTTGGGATTTAAATTATAAGGCTTAAGTTATATAAATTTATTAAAACAAACTCTAACTTCATATTTTATTTGAGAAAAATAAAAATTGTATACTTAGCTTATTTAATATTAGTATAAATTATCAATTTTATTTTTTCTAATTTTATTCTATACAAGGAGGTCGTTCCCTAGTGTAGTTTTTTAAGACTGAAATGTAAGCTTTTAAAGAATTTATTGTGGTATATGTTATATCAAATTCTTTCAATGTTTTTTATATAATTTATCTGGTCTTCGGAAAGTGTACTTTATCCATAGTGGGAAATAGACTTTAAAGATATTGGAAAAATTAAAAAATTAATTGTATTTTATATATTTATTTAACAATAGACATTACTGGTGGACTATATGTTCATTAAATCCTCCAAATATTAAATAGGAAAATAACAAGGGTAGATCAATATCATGGTCATGAGAAGTGATTACTGTGTGTTCTCCGAAGTCATGTACCGGTTTATCTCCTTCAGTCCATGTATACTCCGTTCTATGAGACATGAAAGTCGCATTTGTTAAAAAGAAACCTGAAGTAGAATGCATCATGCTCCATAAAATAAGAGAGTTTAGTAATCTAGTTGGATAGCTTTATTCTTCTCCAAACACACATATGATGATAAATTAAATGTAAGGAATTATAAATTCTATTCTAAAACGGTGCTATAAAAAAACAATAATCTTTTAATACAATATAAAATATTCAAAAGTAAGTTAATTAAAACTGCAAATACTTAAAAAATTGTGACCAAATTCTGTCGTACGAAACTTCCAAATGATAGGAGGAAAGTGAAAAGGAAATATATAGGGTAAACTACAATCCTAGTATTGGCTGACTAAGATGAGAGAGACTTAAGGAAAGGCTCCATGGAAAATATTTCAAAATCTTATTCAGTATTGATGAGAACATGATGACTAAGAATGTGTGTAGATATCCAATAATGATGATGAAAACATGAAAAATCCCAAAAGAATCTGAAATTATTTAATTTTTAATGAAAAAAATTGTGTCCTATACCCATCATGCCAAATAAAGCCCATCCGCAGAAAAAAGCTACAATCAAAGATCTAGTATAGCACATAAAACTAAATAAAAGAAACCAGAGCCCAAAAATTGACAAAGCCAGCAATACCGACTTATTAGTATACCCAGTTTTATCTCCAAGTTCTTTTAAAACCCTTCAAATAAAGACATTTATATTAATCAAACTATTTTATTAATAAATATTATATTATCTACCTCTTTTATATTATTTTGTATAATCCATTTTCATGGAATGTGAATCTCTATTCAAAATTTCTTGCTATTTTACATAACATTTTTTGAGAATTTGGTTTGGTTTTTCTTGATTTATATGATGAGTTTCATAAGATTCAGTAATATCTTGACCCCTCGTTAATTCAAGCCATACTCTACCACCTGGATGCGTATCCATGAAGCTACTCAGATCATATACTTTACCATGAATATACCAATAATTTTATATTTTAGTTATATCTTCACCCCGACTATTCTTTTCAGACATTTCTTTATTATAGATATCAGTGTCAGATTAAAATATTCCTCTAGCTTTAAGCCCTTCTCTACCTTTTACAGGGGGATATAACTGTTCTCTTTTTAAAAAATCAAAAATCATCTTATAATATTAATTTATTTTTATTTTTATATTTTATAAATACAGTATTTATTCAATTTTATTTATTTAATTAAAAAGGGTACTATTATTATCATGAAAAAAATATATAGTTAATAAATTTATTAAGATTATATTCTCTTTAGTGTAGAGGATGATAAAGATGATATTTATTTATTTATTCTAATATTTTAAAGTTTATGTTTTTATTTGAATGTATTAAAACAATAATTATATATTTAACATGGGGATTTTTTATCTATACTATAAGCTAATATAGGAAAGTATTCATTTAAATATTTTTCATTAAATATAAATTATTATAATTCTATTTTCTAACATCATCATTTTCAAAAATAAAATAAATGGCTTATATAAACAAAACCTGTGAAGCTTATTAAATTGTATGGCTATCATATTTATTTTAATACAAATTAATTTAACACAAAATATTTAAAAAAAAAAAAATTTGTTTCTGCAAATGAAAAAATAACAATAAATGTTCCTATTCTTTATATTAGTTTTATTAAACTAAACTTATTCCATAACCCTTCCTAAAAAGGGAAGTAATATTGATCACGATCTTGAGCCTTAAAATAAGATTACTGCCTCATATTCTGGACTGGATGGCTAAATGAAAGACATTTATAATACTAAAGGAAAATTCATTGATGATGAAGCTAAAAGCATGGGAGTCCACCCTGAAGATTTAGCAGGTGTTATGAAAGTAGAAAGCAGTGGAAATGGATTTGATAACAATGGAAGAATGATAATTAGATTTGAAAACCATATTTTCTATGATTATTATACAAGCAAAGGATAAAATTAGAGTAGAGTTAATATATTTAACACTCATTTCAAATGGGGATCTTCTCGATGGACTGGTCACCAATTTAGATAATCTGCCTCCGATCCTTGGATTGACTTCCACGGAAACTAAGACAAAGAATGGATGGTTTTATAATTTGCATAGGGACTTGATGATACTGCCGGATTAAACTCTGCCTCGTATGGAGTTGCCTAGCTCATGGGATTCAACTCATAAGTTTGCGGATATTCTAATGTGCAATAAATGTTTATTTCTTTATCTGGATCCCTTAAAGAATAATTGAAAGCCTTTACTTCTTTTATCAAGAACAATTCTAAATGCTATAAAGCTTTGTAATCAAATCCTGTTGATTATTTCTCTTTTGCTTCTTGTTAGTAAAAATAATTTATTTTTAAGCTCATTTCTAAAGTTATTTACAAATACTAAAATTTTACTTATATATCACAAAATTAACACTTTCTAATATTATTAATAACCCTAAAATTAATAAATTCCTCAAAATATATGTAATTTGAATTTTATTTAAAATAAGTGTTTCAGTATTCATCAGATGATGATTTTTTAAAAAATCTAATATCAATAAAATTTTTCGATTTTCAACAAAAAGGGTATTCGTAAATAATTTAAATCAAATTAAATTATATTTTATTAGTAATGGAAGTGGGTAAGCTTAAACCTATGGAGATAACATTAAACAAGCTGCATAATCTTACTAGAAAGTAGTAAAAGGTACAGGTGACACACCTTCATCATAGAGCATTCGAGTTAAGGATATCATAATCTTTAATGAATCTATAAATATAAGATCAGGGGCTGGTACTAGTAACTCCATTATCAAGAAATCTGTAGTTGGAGAAGAAGGTTCTGTAGAAGCTGGACCAATCGATGCAAATGGATACCAATGGTATCAAATTCAATTTATTTAGGACGGATCTAAGGTAAACTAATAAAAATATAAATAAAAAATTTTCTAATAGAATTAGTATTTTTACATATATATAATTTAATAGGGATGGGCAGCTTATTCTACTAATTGGTTTTCTATCAAATATTCTTTACACAAAAATGATTCTGTTAGATTTAATTCTTCAGTCAATTACAGAAATTCTCCAGGAACCTCTGCTACTAAAATAGGAACAACAACTGTCGGAAATGTTGCAACTGTGTTAGATGGACCAATTATTTCTAATGGATATGCCTGGTACTATTTACTTTTCGGAAATTCTACTTCAGGATGGGCTGCAATTGGAGATGGATGGTTCTCAAAAATTGAATTGGATTATTATAAAAGATATATATAAATTAGTATAATATAAAATATATATAAATTCTGTTGGATATATGTATTTTTTATAATAAATCATAATAACTTTTAAATTCTAACAATAAAATATAGATTATTTAATAATTTTATTAGAAAAAATACTAATATAATAATAATTACTTACACTATATATATTTAAAGAATTAGTTATTATTTTTATCATTGTTATAACTCTAATAATTTATTCTATAGTTCATCAACAACAATTAAAATACGGTCAATTCTAGGATGATTCGGATTAAAACTATCATATATTTCATAGGAATCTAGAAAGTAATCCTTTAAATAATGATAATAAAATAATAAATAATTTAGGTTGATAATATCATTTTTTACAATAGCTTAATTGAAATTTTAAAGACATTGATGGCATTTTCCTTAAGAATATAAAATTTCTGCTAACCCTTCAGGCTATTATATATCATCATTTTCATATTTTTCTCTAGCCTTTGAAAAATATACCAATGCCTGTTCATAGTCCTTTAACTGCATATATATTCCACCCAAATTTGACAGTGTTTCATTTAACACGGGCATCTATGATTCTACCTTTTCTAAAATTTATAAAGATTGCTAAAAATATTGAAGAGCAGATTAATAATCATTTTTTCCATGCATTGCCACACCCAGATAATTATAGATTTCTCCTACTTTCCTGATATGTAATGAAATATCAATAAAAAAAATAGTAATAATACTTTTAATAAATTACCAGTAGTCTTTAGTATAACATTTCTCTAAAATTGTTTTATTTTTATTGAAATTTTCTAAAGCCTTATCAAATTCTCCCTTTTTTAAATACATTACTCCTATATTATTTATACAATCAGTTACTTAAGGATTATTAGCTCCATATTGATCGATTTCTAGTTATAAAGCCTTTTCCAAAAGAGGTTTTGCTTAATCTAAATAATTTAAATTCAAGTAAACCGCAGCTAGATTATTATATAAATAGGCCATATTATGATGATACTCTCCCCAGACTTTCACCATTATTTCTTTAGCCTATATAAATTAATTTTATTAATTATAAAGTCAATGCTTTATATTAATATAAAAAAATCAAATAATACCTTTTCAAAATAAGTAATGGCATTTTAAGCCTCTCCCAATCTCATATATACTATTGCTAAATTATTGTATATTTCTGAAACTAAAATTTCATCTTTTCCTTGAATTTTTATTGCGATTTCCAAAGATTCTTCAAAATATTGTTTAGCTTTTTAATATTATATTAATTCTTTGCACACACTTCCAAGAGCCGACAAGCATTCGGCCACCTATTTATTTAAAACTAAATTATCATTTTATACATATTTAAAGAAAAGTAAATACTTTTTAATGCTATTTTCCATATAATTCCTCTCGTATATCTAAAGATTCTTAAAATAAAGCTTTAGCTTGATCTAATTATCCCATATCAAAATGAAAGCCTCCTATTTGATAAGTTGTTTCAGATATTTGCTCTTTCATATTGTTATCCTTTGAGATCGACAAAATTTAATACTAAATTTTCACAGCCTCAAATATTTTAAACAACTTCATGTATCCATTGCAAATGAGTTATAGTTTTTTAATTCTCCACTCAACATGTTGCTCTGACTTCTGATCTTTTAATTTCAAAATTATTTCGACTATCTTTTAATCATTGCAGATTTTTTATTTTATAAAAGAATCTTCTTTGCACTTTAGATCTTTTTTATGTTAAGATTATAGTTTTTTACATAATTGTTCCATTTCCTTCTTGTATTTAAGCCTAGAATTAAGATATTGTCAAAGAGAATTATTAGTAAAAATAGAATAACTAAACAGTCAATATTTGCCTGTCTGAAGGGTTTGTAGATATTAGCATTTAAATCAATTTCGTAAAAATAGAATTTTATTTATTCGATGAAAGATTTCCTTTTGATACTGAGTCTATTTTACTCTATGAAAGTTTAGGCAATACCAAGCTAATAAATAAAATTTTTAAACTTTTTAATTATTATTTAATTGTCATCTAATTTTTTACATCATTTATAAAAATGACACTCCAACTGAATATAAATCTGATAAATATGGATCTATCTTTGCTATTAATTTATTTTATTAGTAAGCTTATTTTAATTCCGGGCTTAAGTATTATGGAGTTCCTCTAACTATTTTTCATTAAATTTATAGAATTTTAATAGAAATTTATTTACACTTTTATATTTAATTACCTGAATGAAAGTTAATTAATTATTCTAGTGAAGATATTTCAGAAACTATCTTTCCCTCGCTGTTAATATTTTTAAAATATTAAAAAATATTTTTCATTTTAATTATTTTTTGTATAGAAATTTACCTAAAATCTCCTATTTTATAGCAGTTATCGTTTGAGGAATATAAAATATTATGAGGCTTAATATCTCTATGAAAGATTCCTATTTATTTTAGCTTTTCAATTCCTCCTAAAATATCTTAAAAAATAACAAAAAGTTCTTCATCTTCCCAATTCATATTACTTTCTTTTCTAAACATAATAAGTTATTAATTGAAGAAAGTAAAACTAAAATTATAATATTTATAAAATTATGATACCTAAACTCTATAATCTCCTATAAATTAGAGCTGCATAGCTCCATAACCAATACAGCAGAATTGCTCTCTGTCCCCTCACCTTAATGTATGTAAGCATCTTAAAAGTTGACAAAGTGTTTATAAGTAGTTAATTTTTTTAATAGAGAAATTTCATTCATTAAAATCAAAAAACTTATGTCACTTTCATTTATAAATCTAACGAATTTTAAAGCACAGTACCTAAAAAAGGATAATAATTTTATATGAAGTTTTATAAAAAACATAATAAAATAGATAAATTACATTTAAGAAATTTTATCTTTAGCTCTAAAGACTTACCCTACAGATCCCTTTTGTTAATATATATTAATTAAATTAATATGCTTTGAAAAATGTATCTAATTTATAAATACCTATCCTAACATTACATCATCAATTTGCCAATCGTATGGAGAACCTTCAGAAGACTTTAATATTCTTATATTAGATTTATCAGAATTATTTTCATCTTAGATTTATAGTTATTATTCTAGTTTTTCCCACAAATTCTCCTACATATACAACCCAGAATGATTTAATAATTAAATTGGGGTTGAATTTTAGATTCCCTCCCTTTTAGCTATTCTTTCCACTTCGTAATACTACCTCTATTCTCTAATAACTCTTTTTATTGTTATGGTTGGCGGATAGCTTGATACTTTAGAAACAGTCATCATCTTAATATATTAGAAAAAATATAAATAGATATCATTCCATATTCAAATTTCTTTACAGTTTTTTCTGATTTTTCTTTTTCTTCAAAAATTATAATTTTTTCTTCATCTTTTCTCCCTATTTTCCCGTGAACATTGATTTTGCTGTTTACTTTTAATGGAGTAGAAATACCTTTTTATTTTGTATTATTGGAATTTGTAGTTAGGTTTTGCATAAAATTATTTTTTTTTCTGACAATATTGGTATCTTTGCTTTTTTCATTTTGCAGGCCTGAAGAGGTTTAACTCAATTATTTTGGTGATATTTCTTATTTTAAATTAATTCTATTTAAGGGTTGAGTTGCCCCTAATTTTGTTTTGTTATTTCCTATATTGTTGATTTTTTTGGTGTTTTTTTCATTCTATTAATGCTATTAAATAATATAATTTTTAATATAGAAAATTTTAAATATAAAATAGCTCTATATTATATACTTTTTATATAAAAAAAAGTCTTCATTGAATAAATAGAATCACATAAAATTAATGGTAAATATTATTTTAATCAATCTCATAATAACTATCAATATATTAATTTATAAGCTATTCAGGATTAAGATAAACCTATCTATAATTTATTCAATTTTAATTTATGAACTAGAACTTAAAGCATTCCTAACAGATTTATTGCTATATAGATAGCAGCAAGAATAAAGACCAAAGGGATCATTACAGTAATTATAGTTTATTCATTCATGTTTTTTAATATGGTTGCTTAGTTATATTATACTTCTTATATTAAATCTTTTCCTTAAAGTAACCTCATAATTGCAAAATAACTTGCTGATATAATCATCTAAAACACATTTATTAGTAACGTAAATATTTAATTTAATAATATTAGAACACTTTTATACCATTCTTAAAGTAATAAAGTAAGATGAAGGGTAGAAATTATCAACCCAGTTATCTTCATAGTCAATAAATGGTACTTTTTCCAAAATAAGAGGAGTCTACATTTCAATATATCGAGAATAGATATGCACAATGGTATACTTAGTTATTTAATATGATAGACTAAGTAATGATTTCTAAAAAAAAATAGATTATTCAAAGAATTAACTTTTTTATTTTTATTTTTATTTTTACCTTTTTCTCTTCTTCGTTTTTAATTTTATAGGAAGATTTGAATCTGATACAGATATATATAAAATATTAAAATATACCACCTATAAGGGGAATTTAAGAATAATATATAAGAAATCTTAATAAAGAAGAATAGGCAGCAAGTATATGAATTATAAAATAACCTGGAATAATTAAAATCAAATAAAATGCTATGTAGATTTTTTAATTTGTGCTCATTTTTTTCATTTCTTATATATGAAGACTTTAACTGAATCTGCACATACTTTTTCTTTTTTCTATGAATAAATCTCCATATTCTTATAAATCATTATAATTGAGATCTTTAAGACTTTAAAAATAAAATGGATAACTTATAAAAAGTTGACTCTTAGTGCTTAGAGTTTTAAAAGTTTTTGAACTCCTTTTAATGAATATTTAATTATTTTCATACTTTTTAATTTAGATCTTCAAAGTCAACTAAGAATTATAATTATTATAATTAATAACTAGTGATTGATTTAATAAAATTTATATATATGTATAAAAAAAAAAAAAAAATTACTTAAACAATCTATAGTGTAGAAGTAACATAAGAAAATACTAATATATTATCTATCTACCCATAAAATAATATATTTTTAATTAGTTGTCCGACAGAAAGACTTGTCATTGGTATATTATCCATAATCAAAGCTATTCTTTATTACTAAAACATAGTTTATTAGTATTCTTCAAATGACGAACATTTATTAAATAAAAATAAATTTTCAGACTGAATAATTATTATTAAAGCTATCCATATCTTTTATTTCTTATTAATATTAAAATTGGTATTTTCATGAATAACAGGCAGTCTATTTTCAATTCTATTATAATTTTCCTGCTCTAAGACTCTAATGCATATTTTGTAAGTATGAAATCTTTCTAAAATAAGTAAAATTAAAAGGCCAAAGGAAAAAAGCAAATTGTTAAACATTTTTTCTTCGTTTTAAAATATGAATTAAAATAAACTATATATATCTGAGCCATAGTCGAAGTAATGAAAAATTTACGTTACTAAGCATTTTAATATTCTTTTTTAGTTTAGATTCATAGTTTGTTTGTTTTTTTGTTTTTTTTTATATTTAATATTTAATATTCATTTATCAATGAGAAATTATGATAATAATATATTAAATTGATATTATTTTGAAAAGTTCTCTAAAAAAAATTATATCAATTTAACATAACTAAATACGTACTTTATTAATAAATATAATGTAAAAAGATAATAATATGATTCTATTCCATTAATGGTTAAAGCAAATATTTAATATTTCAATACTAATATATTCAACTGAGTTATTAAATGTATATATGGATGGTCATTTTTTTATCATTTTATTCCAAAAATATAAAATAAAAATTTATTTTAGTAATTAAAAAAAATAATTATATTAAAATAAATCTGAAATATAATATAACTTTCTTCAAAATAAAAATGTAAAAAAAATAAACTTTCAAAAAATTTAATTTTGTTTTATTTTGTTTTTTTCACATTTTTCTGCATATGTTGATTAGTGATTTTATTATCTTTTGAACACATAGTTTATTTTTTTTAGAAAATTAATGATTTGTTTGAAAAAAAATTATTATTTTACTAAATATATATAAACTATATATAATTTTCAATCTATTTTTTTGAAAAATAAATTTTTTTTTGATTCAATGATACTCAAAATTCATTTCCCAAAAAAGAAAAATAAATTCAAGAAAATTAAACATTATAGTATAAATACAAATTTAATTCTTAAAATACCTAGCATAACATTTTTTTTTAATCATTTTTTTTTTAGAAAGTTATACTTAATTGTTTAACATTACAACAACAAAATTACTTTTATAAGATGTATAGAGGATATATTTATTTATATTAATAAATAGTTGACAATAAATTATTTGGTATTAAATATATATATATAGGCTGGCATCAATATATTACAAGAATAAGAAAAATAATTATTCAACTTAATTTAATTTTTATTAGTATTATAATATTAAAGATAATTAATCATTAGACTCAAAGTTATAATTATTTAAAATACATTAATTATTGAAAATATTGTAAAAACATAAAAAAAATATGCAAATTTTAACAAATTTTAAATTTATAAATATTTATAAATTAATTATTTTTTTTGTGAAAAAATTATTAAGTTGGTTTAAAAAGTAAGTATAGTGTTTAAAAAATAATAAAAGCACTAATCAAAATATGTTTTTAAAAATTATACCATAAAAAACTATAATATATTCATATTTGCATATAAATTTTGTTCATCTATTTGATTGAATTATTCTTATAGAAATTTGTAATATTATTATTATGTTATGCTATGTTATTAATTATATAGTAATTTAAATTAAAAAAGAAGAGTAAATCTTAAAATTTGGATTCAAATATATTATTTTTGTGTTTTGTTAATATAAAAAAAATAAATAAAATAATTTTAAAAAAAATTATTTTTATTTATATGAGGATTTTGTATTATAATTTAATTAAAATTTGATATTTTATCAATTTGATAGTATTTTCTTAATGAACTTTAAATATATATATATAAATTGTTAGCTGTAATACATAATTTTTTATTATAGTTTCACAATATCAAACTAAGTTATTAAATGTATATAAATTTTAAGAGTTCCATTTTCTATCATTTTTCTTCCATAAATATAAAATAAAATAAATTTAAGAAATCAAAAAAAATAATTATATTAAAATAAATCTGAAATATGATTTTTAATTGTTTAACAAAATAACAAAAAATTGTTTTTATAAGATAAATTATTTATATTAATGATAGTTAACAATAAATTATTTATATTTAATATATAAATAGGCTGGCATCAATATATTACATGAATAAGAAAAAGTATTATTCAATTTAATCTCATTTTTATTAGTATTATAATATTATCGATAAGTTAATCAGTAGTCTCAAAATTATAATTATTTGAAATACATTAATTAGTAAATATATTTATAATCGAATTATATATAATTAATAAATTAATAACAAAATATCATTTTCGAAAATAAAATAAAATCTAATTCACAGTAGATAATATTATTTTATAATTATAACAAAGCCGCAACTATGAATTCTATACAATAAAATAGAAACAGTTTTTAGAATTAAAATCCTAATCCTAATTCCAATACCAATAATAATAATGAAAATACCAATAAATATGCTAAATATAAACCAAGCAAATATTAAACTTTTTGTAATACATTTTATGACATAGTAAAGGAATGTGATATATTCGGATCATTAGTGCTTTTAAAATTCAATAATGATTATAAATATAGAAGCTTTTTGGGAGGAATTATTTCTATACTATTTTTAGTACTTAGTATTTTATTTTGCTTATAAAATGTAAAAAATAATATAAAAAATAAATAAAATTTATATATCAATTTAATAATTTTTTATTAAAAAAAAATAAGCTTTCACAATTTTTAAGTGATAAAAATATGATTGTTAAAAGTGAAGTCATACATAAAGAGATTCCGCCAAAACTTAATATAACAGAATCTAATTTTATGTTTGCAGTTAGAATATAATAACAAAATTTTATATAATCCCCTCACTTTAATATAAATGTGAACTATAACACAAGGACAAGAGTGAATGAAACTGACATAGGAATTTAAAAAACATCTAAGCCTATAGAACTCGAGCCTTGCACAGAAAATAATTGGAATTCATCTGATGATTTACTTATTTTATCTAATAATCATAATTATTTTTCTAACTGGCTTTGTCCAAAGTAAAATTAAAAAATACCATATTATAAATAGAACTGATTTTATATTTTTAGAAAAGGATAGCTAGATTTTTAATTAAGTGGAGATTTTTTTTCATAAAATTTTGAATATCTTTCTATTGATGTTGAAGATTGTAAAGATACAGATGTAAAAATACTTTATTTTTCAATTTTTTATATTGGGTAATATTTTAAAACCATAAAATATACAAGACTTATAAATGTCCTACACAAGAGATAGAATAAATATATAAAGATAATTTTGCAAGATTTGAAATAGTGTTTTAAAATGTGTAGATTAACTCAGGTATTAATTGATATTTAATTTGGAAAAACATATATTTATATTGGAAATTAAAAATAGATAATGTTTCGAGAGAAGCTAGAAAATACTTATCTTAGGCATTAAATATGAATCTAAGTCCAAAAAGAGTTAATTTATTATATTATATTAATGTTAATTATGGATTAAAGAATAATAAATTAAATATTTATAGCTATATAAATCAAGGAATGCATTATTTACTGACACCAGATTATCAATAGATGACAGTAAAATCTATATAGATATGTCCGAATAGTAATAATTTCCTATATTTTAGGAAGGAGATTTGCATGGTAATGAATGAATAAACATTGTATTATATAAAATTTAACATTTGTTTTTTATATAAATAGATGACATTGAAATATTAAACTAGCAAAACCAAAAAAAAAAATTGGAACTTTATATATAAGGAGCAATTACTTTACAGTTACTCACACAAAAACGTAAGAAATGCATTCAATTGGCTAAAATAAATTATTAAATAATTTTTGTATTAGTTTTAAAAAGATAGATTCATTTATGGCTGAGTTGGGAGGTTTCATAAATTCCTGGTTTATAATTTCTTCCCTTATTGCTGGATTTTATAACATGTATGAATTAGATATAAAATTGGCAAATCAATTGTATCGCTTTGAGTCAAAAAAAAACAAATACATTGAGGCATATAAATAGAAAAAAATTGTGAAGCCAGAAGATGTTTAGCGAGTTACAACAAAAGCTATGAAAAAATTGATTGATTTAAGGAAGAGAAATAAGGGAGAAATTACAGATAAAGTAAAACAAAAAATAAAAGATTTAACATTTAAAAAAGAGTTGGGATATGGTTCAAGGAAAGAATATCTTTTGGACATTTTTACCTCGTATGTCAAGAGAAAGAGACTTAATCTTTCAGTTCAATATATGATATACAAGTTATCTTTCGGAATTCTATTTGCCACTGAAGAAAATCAGATGGTCGAAGAAGCTCGTAATCAGATGCTAAAAGATATGGACATTCACACATTGCTAAATAAGGTGACGCTCCTTATATTGATTTTGTTTTTTCTTATTTATTTCTTATATTTTTAGATATAAGACATTGAAAAAATGAAACAGTTGTTGCTTGATAAACAACAGATTTTGCTCTATAATTTTTCTCCAAAACCAATAATTACTTTGAAAGATAAAGATGAAAAAAGTGAGCAAGAAGGGATAATAAAAAAAACTCCAACCTTTGAAAAGGTCGGAGAATATAAGCACTTATTATTTGCTTATTCAGCTCTTTAGGGAGCAAAATAATAGGATCACAATTCTGAAGTAATGAATACGAGACTTATTGAGTTATTAGGTAACGAACTTAGACAAGTATTTGACTCTTCAAAATTGTAATATAATAAATATATGTTGAGTTATTTTATTTTTAATTTTTTTGTACTTTTAAGAGTTTGTTTGACCAAAGATCTTAAACTTTAATCGTTAAAAGATAGAGTAAAAAATGTAATGTTAAGTAAGTATAGAGAAAAAAAAATAGATAACTTCAAGCTTTTGAAAGTATAAAGCAACTGGAAAAGATTTTTCAATCATATACAGTGGAAAATACCAATTCGGTATTTACATGTTAAATATTTAATCTTATATATATTAAAATTTTATTTTTATTACAAAGAAAAGCTGTTTTACAAATTTAAAGACAAGAGCCTATTAAATGGTACAGATTTTTATTAAAATAAAAATATATGTTAGAAAAATAAATAGAGCATTAAGAATAAGAATAAATGAAACAGGATATATAGGCAAAGGAAAATAAAAATAATAAGCCCAATAAATCATTTAATAGATAAATGCAATTAAAAATAGAATAACAGTTATAAGATTTTGAAAAAAATTAAGAAGACAAATAATCTCTTATCAGCATTAGACAAGAAGAATAATAGAAATTAAGAAAAGATATTTTAATTAAAAAATAAAGATAATAAAATTAATATGATTGCATAAATACATAAAACGATTAAGAATAATTTAATTCTTAAGATTCTGATCATAATTTATTAGAGTAAAATTGATTTATAATAAATTTTTATTTCTTTCTTATTTTTATAATTTTAATTTAAAAGAAATATAGAAGAAAGAGGACTTTCAAGCAATATAAAAAATGATAATTAGCTTACAAATTATTAATTTAAGAAAGCTAATAATAGCAGAAGTTAGATAGATAAATAATAGAATATTTATATTAATGATGATGATGAAGATTTAGATTAATTAAACTCTGATATTTAGTAAGAATTTTTAAATTATGATATTAATGAAAAGAATTGTGATGAATAGGAAATATAACAAAATATATTAAATGGAAATAAAAAAAATTAAAATCCAAGTGTTAGCTTGAACTTATTAACCTTGATAGTGAAGAAAGTGAATTGAATGAGAAGAAAAACCAATGAACAAATAAATTAAAACTACTATATATTTAGTTTTTTATGAATAAGAAAAAAATTTATTTAGATTTTTGTATTCTTGATTAATACGATTATTATTAATAGAGTTTTTTAAAGTTATTTTTATATTTATTATAAAATATATAAAATAAAATATAAATTCTTGAAGTATATGTTTTTACCTTTATATATAGTTCAATATATATTTTTTTATATAATTTGACATTTTCAATCACTGTCTTCTTCTGAATTTTCTTCTTCTTCTTCATCAGACTCATCAATTTGTTTATTCTTTTTCTTTTTAGAAACATTTTTATCCTGTTTGACATGAATAGCTTGATATCGCTTTTCAATTTGTTTTTTAAGTTAATCCATCTATAAAAAATATTAATTTAATTTTTCTAACAGAAATCTTAATTTTTAAATATTATTAAAGAATTTAATTTACAATAGATCCTCCTCCACCTCCTCCTCCTCCTCCTGGAGCTTTAGATCCAGCATCTGCGCTCTCAACGTCATTCTTTTTCTTCCCGATATTGATTCCTCCTGATTCTTTGGTTTCTCTTTTTCTTAATTTAACTGCAGGATTTCTGATTTATTCCATCAAATCATCTGAAATAATAAAATTAAATTTATAATTATACCAGAAAAGTAACGAGCAACTCAAATGTATAGATAATTTTTATAATAACTTACTTATTCCACCTCCTTGTTTTTATGGAGGAGCAGGAGCTTATGGTTTATTTACTGCTTATTGTTATTACATATTGGAGGCAGTCTACTATTAAGGTTATATGGTTATGGGGGGAGGCAATGGGATATTTGAATTTGAGATTTAAGGCTATTATTATTAAATAACAGGAGGAGGTTATTGCTATTATTATGATTAATATTATTACTATTATTATTAAACAGGTTATGATTGCTATTATTATAACTATTGCAAAGGTTGTTAAGCTATTGATTCAGGCTTATTTTAGGCAGGGTTTAAATTAGGGTCTTAAATTCTTTATCTTTGAATAACTCCTCCTTTTGAAGGAATGAAATCATCATTGTGGTTCATATCAACATCTAATGAAACAACACCTCCCAAAAAATCGTTTAACCCAGTGTCAAATTGCATTTGAGGTATCGCCTATATCAAATTTTATTTAATTAATTTATTTGTGCTAAAATGTGTTGAAAATGAATTACCTTGAATTCAGGTTTATAATAAGTGTCATCTGCTTTATACTAGGTTAATCTTTCACTATTAGCAATGGTATTCGGAGCTTCAAAGAGTGATATATCATTTTAATTTTTTTCTTTAGGTTTTTATATAACTTTTTAATTTTGTTCAAATGTTTTTAGATTATCAATTGGAATATAATGTCTGTATGGATTAACTTTCGTGTTAAATACGAGTAGATTGTCAGTATACTTCATATTTCTGGGCACTTCTCCCATGTTTTGATGGTAGTTTTTAATTTTTTTGGTGATGGCGTTTTGCCCCTCGAAAATGTTTTTTCTTCTTGGTTTAAACTTGGAGTACTTTAGCTGTACTATTTACGAAATTTCATCTCTGAATATCTATATTAAATAATAAACACTATACATAGGATTATATGGATACATTAGTATATTTTGCACAATTATATTTCATTTAGTTTTACTTCAGGATGCTTTCCATGTTTTGAAGGATCTGAAACTAATTTAGGTTTGAATTCTTAAGATTGAATGACGTCTTTGTACGAAATTTTTTAGAAGCTTTAAAACAAAGCCTATCTGTTTTCCTATTAGAATTTATATTTTTTGGGAAATTTTGCAGGACTTTCGAATTTCATAGCAACTTACAAATTGCTAAGGGCCTGAATTTTCTTTTGCAAAGTTTAATTCGCTCTATAAGTTCTGTTATTTTTTTCTGTTAAAAAACTATCTTATCTTCTAAAGTTCCTGTAAGTGAACCATATGTTTTTTGTAAGTTTTCCAGATTTCTTATTGTTCTTTCTAGCCCTTCAGTATCCTAAAGGTCAAAACTCACCAAATCGATAGCGTTTACCGGAATTGCAACTGTCTATTCAGTTTCTTCACTCATTGATATATTATTTCTTACTATCTATTTATACCTAATATGTGAAATTTTATCTAGAATTATTTTTGCGTAAATTATTTTGAAAATAATATAATGGGTAATAATAACTCTTATTCTTTTTTAATTAATTTTATTATTGAATAAAAAATCAATATAATATTATTTTTACTAAAAGCTACACAATTTAATTAGTTTAATTCTTCTAAATAATGTATTTATATTTTTATATAAGTATTACCAAGTTAAGATTTTGCAATTATGTATACTAAAATATAATGTTTGAGTAGACGAAATTCTTTATATTAATTTATATTATTTTAATTTTATATTTAAAATATTTATAATAAAAACATCATACACTTTAGATATTTTAATTTAAAAAAAAAACATATAAATTTCTAGTTAAATCATTTTATTTTTTTTCTAAGCATCAAATAGCTGACTAAAGTAAAAATAAACAAAAGTTTAGATAAAGGATCTGTTTTAAACCAATAGAATAGTCTTAAGTAGAATTTTTCTGGCTTTTATAACTTAAAAAATATAATTGTTTCAATTTTTATAATTTTATTGAATATCTATTAAACAAATGAAATATATTTTTATACCTTTTTTAAATGATTTAATTTTTAAATTTTTGCCTAGTACTATTTAATTTTTATATTGATATCTTTAACATTTGTAGGCAATTCGCTTATTTATTTATGACTAATCATTTTATGCTAACTAAGATTTTTTTATAAAATATGAATTTCTTCTTTTTTTTTTGTGAGTTTCTATCAGAAATTTATTTTGAAACCAAATTTTTTTCACTACTAAACATATTTCCTAGCGTTAAATCTTGATCATCGTCGTCATCTTCTGAAGAACTGTATATAGATTACACTGAAAATATAAAAAAATACTTTGTTATATTTTTATATAAATAATAAATAAAATTACATTTTAAGTTTAATTTCTAATTTTCTTATTCCATCTATTTTATTTTTTCCTCCATTAACTTAAGTTTTAAAGCTTACGAAACTGTAACATACGTCGTGTATTTATTTTCCTTATCAATTGCAAAATTATTCCTTGATATAAGATTCAGATTTTTGTCTTAATGGAGTAAAATTTTATTGCTTTGAATGTTTTTCTTCCCATCTTGCATGCTATTGGATATTTTAGTTGAAGAATCTAGAACCCTTTGACAAAATTATGTGGAATTTCCTTTGGAATCAGGTGTAAAGAGAATTATAGGATCTTAAATTTAAACCTACATATATATATATATTTATTTATTTTATTAATAATTTTAATTTCCATTATATAAACATGTTGTTTTTTACTTTAATTCGTTTGATGTGGAGTTCAATAATGCATTTTTTGGTGAATTTGAATTCGTGCGGACAATATTGATAAAATTCGCTTATAACATCGTGATTTTTATTATGTTTTCCTTTGGGTTCATAGTGAAGTATTTCACATTTTTCAAGTTTAAAATGTATTTTAAATTTTTTATCTGTCGGCATTTCATTAATTATATTGGAAGGATCCTATTGATAAATTGTAGTATGCTTAGCAACTGCCTTATGAAATGTGTTTTTAAAATGTTCGAAATCAGTATCAGATAGATCTAGTCCTTCACAAACAATTCGGTGTGTGAGACCGACAGGTGGGTTGTCTTTGATTCCGATAATTAAAGAACCTATATTATATTATACATAAAAATTAATAAAAAAGCTGATTTTATGAAATAGATTTAAAATTGTTTACCGGCTAGGTCTTTATCACTAAAATGCTCTTTATTAAGACAGGCACAGGCGAATTTACAAATTGTTTCCATATTTTCTTTCTTTTTCAAATTGTAGTATTTGTAATCAAGGTTCTCATCTTCATATTCTTGCAACTTGTGTTTGAAAATATAATACTTCTTTATGTTGGGGGGCTGGAAACAGTTTTTACATTTGATGACTTTATTTAGAGATTTACTTACTTCAATGTCTAAGCATAGCTTTCCTTGGTCTTCCTGCTTTCTCTGGCATACTTCGTTAGAGCAAGAGTATTTATATATACAGGGATCTGTCTTTGAGATGTTCAGATCCAAGTTGGCAGATGTAGAAGGATTTGAGAAGTGGAAGGGTTCTTTAAGGAAAACGATTTTCCTTTATATGGGCTGTCCTTAAGGAGTATATTGCGTCTCTTTGGAGTTCAAAAATATAATAAATTTCGGATTCTTAAAAAACATGTTTTTATTTGCTTAATAAATGGTCAATTTTTTGTTTAATAAATTGATATTACTTCTCCATCATAGTAATCGTTTTCGAAATATTGTTGGGGAATTAGATGTTTACCAATGAAATAAAATTCGTCGAAATTTATCGCATTTTGCACTTTTTGAATATTGTATTTATGTAAAAGATGGTCGGGGACTGATTCTAAATAATTATCATCTGAATACTGTTGCCCGTTTTAAGGAGGGGGCTGCAGCATTTTATAACGTGAATTAATTTTTAACTTTTTAAGTAAAAATGATTTCACATTTTTTGTGTCCCGTTTTGAACTCGAAGAAAATAGCACGCAAATTTATATATATATCATATTTTGTTGTTATAAATCCTCATTATTATCTACACCACTATTTAATTAATCTATTTTTTATTAGTGAAAAAACGAAAAAAATTCAGACTAGCTTTTTATCGTTAACGGGAATTGGTCCTCTGATGGAATCGGGATTGATTCGACTTGAACAAATATAAATTATTTATATTTTAATGTTTCAATAGAGATATTTTTAATATTTATGTAATAAAAAGTACGCTACTTGCTCTTCATTAGTTAGTTGAAGTCAGCGGCTTACTTTGCCAATTGTTAAGATTTCATAAGTTGACTTTTTAAGCTGCTTTCAAATTTGTTCGTCTTGGTTTCTTCTTTTTCGTCATCATTTCCATCTTCTTATGGTTCCTATTTCTATACTTCATCTGAATTTTTATAATTTTAAATAATTTGTGTTTCACTTCCAGTAACTTTCTATTCGTTTTTAAATAATTGAGAACTATTTAACAGCTAAGAACTTGCACTTTAAGTACCCCTAATAGATAAAACGGGGAATTCCTCCTTATCGCTTATATTTGGAGGAGGAGAAGATTTGTCGATTTAGTCTATATCGGTTTCTTGATTTTATATATCACTCATATTTAGATAGTAAGGTAATTAGTAGATTTAATAAGGGATTTAATATAAGTCATCAAATTAATTAGTGAATTTATATGATTATGTTTTATTATACACATAAATTATTTACTATTAAAATCTATTATTAAATATTATAATAGACTCTATTAACTATAAATGAAAAATAGAAAAATTTGGTATTTCCTATAATATGTAAAAGAAATTTATTTTAATATCATTTTTTATTAAATAATTGTATAAAAATTATGAAGTTAAAACTTATATTATATAAAAAGACGAAATTATTTTTTCTTTCATTATTATTACTTTGTTGTTATGTGATTGAGCAATAATGCAATGAATAATAAAATATTTTAATATCATACTTATGATTATGTTATTGGACAATGATTTAATAAATAAAAATATTACCTTAATACCATAAATATATATAATTAAAATATATGAAAATAAAGTAAAATATTTTAGTAGTTTTATTCTTATAATTAGTAAAAATAAAAAAGCATATATTATAAGTCGCTGAGTTAAAAACAAAAATTCACTTCTTTATTTAACATTTTCTTAATTCCATATTCTTAATATTTTGGAATCAGAATTATTTATCTCTAATTGGATAATAATTTAGCATTTTGTAAATATAAATTATATTTTTTTTTATTACAAAGTAAATAATAGATATTAATTATTTGTTTTATGAGATTATATTAGTATTCAACTTTTTTTATAATATTTCTTAGTACTTTTTTTTCTTTAAATGATAACTTAATATCAAGATTAATAGAGCCCACTGCATATTAAAACAAATTATAATAGCATTTATTGATTCGAATAAAAAAAAAAAAATCATTATTATTTATATTTTAGGAAATTTTTATTTGTAAATAAGCGAATAAATTTAATTTCTAATGTTAAATAAAAATACTATAAGTGTTTAGGGATAAAATAATTTTTCATCAAGTAAGCCAGAATTCAGAATTACTTTGATTGGGAAAGCCAATTGCTTGATATCAAATTATTATAAATAGGAATTACTAAGAGTATAATTATACCTAGCTAAGGAATCAAGAAAATAATGGAATATGTAATTGACATGCAAAATGTGTTCCGTTTTAGAATACTAAACTAGAATTAATGAACTTAAAGTAAAAATTGCAAATATCATTTTTAATTAATTTCTAATGGATTTATTATTAAATTGACGTTATCTTTTTATGAATAAAAAAATAATAATTTTAATTATTTAAAGAGTTAATGGGATTTGAAAGAGGGATAACCTGTCATTTTAAGTGAAAATAGAGTTTACAGTGACTTAGAGACATTCTATATGAAATATTTAAAACTGAAATTGGGTATTACAGAGATGAACATATTTTAAAAACTTAGTCTCAGCGAAATAAACGATATTATTGTAAATGCAACTTACTAGTCAGTCTACTAATAGTTGAAACCTAACGACTCTAGATAATTTGTTTATTTAAAACTGTTTGATGAAGACACCAATGATATAGTTTCACTGCTCGTTCTAGTTAACCTTGCAGAATGTCCTTTTATGGGTTAAAAATTTATTTAATAAATAGAGTAATCACAATCTTAAGGCTAGGGTTTTTTAGAAATTTGCAATTTTTGGGTTAGGTAAAATAAATTTTATTCTAATTCAAAAAAGTAATTTTGACAATTGTTTACTATTTATAGATCTTAAAACCTCTAAGGAGGGTAAATTGGAGTTTCTGCAACTGATTTCAAGGGAAACACTTTTAGAGAAGAATTAAATAAGTTAAATTCTACTTTAAGAGGTGCTTTTAACTTATTGATATCTGATAATTCTAAAGGGCACATAGAGAAAATAGGAGTTTCTACTAATTTTTAAACATTACAAAGTCCTTACTTAGAAGAAAACCAACTGTATATGGCGATAGGAAATGTGTTATATGGATTAGAAGATGGTGAGAAATATGCAAATAAAGTAAATTCTAATGAAAATAGAAAATCATTATTACGAATTGTAGAATGTGAGAAATATGAATATCAGTAATAAGATTTCGTTCTTAATGAATAAAATTTAATGGAATTCAACCCAAAACCTGAAGAAAATGAATCTTATAGACAAAGAAAACCATTGAGAGAATAGAAGAGAATGCGAGAAGAGCAGGAAAGAAGAGAAGCTGAGGAAAGGCAAATTAAAGAAGAATAGGAAAGAATAGAAAGAGAAGAACGGGAGCAAGAAGAAGAACAGTAGAGAGAAATAGAGCAACAAAAGAAAATGAAAAAAATGTAAAGAAGAAATAAAGGAGAAGATGTTACGAGCAGTAGTGGGGAAGACGAAGACGAATTAGATCTAGATGAAGAAAATAGAGATTTTGTAGATACTGAAATTCTTAATTAGCCAAAGTAACTATTAATATAAACAGTAAATAAAAATAAAAATTACTATTTTATCATTTTTATTTCAGACTATAGAGATAATAATCAAAAGCTTCAGATAAATAAAATACTTTAAGAAGTATTAATTCTCAAGCAACACAAGGGTCTGATTTCACAACAAGTGGAGACACCACTGAGCTGCCTACTTTTGCTCTTTATATGAAATAATAATCAAAGGTAGAAGAATAGAAAATAGATTTAGAAGAAATCAAAGAAGAATATGAAATAAATGATGAGAATTTGCAGTTCTTATACGTATTAGGAAAAGGAAGCTTCGGATCTGTTACTGTAGTGCTCGATAAAGGCACAGGGGTTCGATATGCATAAAAGGTGTTTTCTAATGTTTAAGATTTTGTAGAAGAAAGAGATTTAATGCAAAAACTGGAAAGTAAATTTGGATCAGAATTGATTGATATCGGAGCCGGAATGGAAAAATATGACAACAAATCTAAAACTATATACTACGATTGTAAAAAAATAAATCAAACCATTTTTTTAAATAAACTGTTTTTATGAATGAATTATTTTTTTCTTATTGAAATTTTCTTTGGTTAGGTGGAGCATGCTCTCTGCACGAATTATTGCAAGTTAGAAGAAAATATAAGGTATTTTGGTTCCATAGAGAATCCGAAATAGTATTTTTACTTTAGGAACTAATTAAAATATTCAAAAAACTGTTTAATGCTGGAATATATCACACTGATTTAAAACCTGCCAATATTATCCTTTGTAAATACTTCGGGCAAAGCTAAACTACTTTCTATATCAAATTAATAGATTTCGGATCATGTTGCTTCGACCACAGAATCATTAATGCATTAACAAAAGATTATTACTACCCCGAGGTTGAGAAACTACTACCTATTGAGTCTAAGGAGCTAAGAGAAAAACTAGAGCTTTATTGTTTGGGAAGAACTGTATAGGTAAATCAATTAATATTTAAATAAATTAAACTAATCGCAATATCGTAAGGCTGTCATGCTTAGTTCCGTGTGGGAAACTGAAAATACAACTGATAGAATATACTTTGAAAACAATGAAATAGGAATTGAAGAAAGTTTGTCGAAGTTAAAAGCATACTACTCTGAAGAACTAGTAACTGTACTTCAAATGTTGTTGGATCAAGAACCTCTGGACGGTATTGAAGATAAGTTAAATTAGCTGTCTTCTTAGCAAATCAATGATAAAGAATCACTGATTTCTCGTATTTTAAACATGAAGCAATAAGAATCTCTAGATTAAAATAATATTAAAGCAAGTAAAAATATAAAAAAAAATCAATAAATTTGGTAGTTTATTCATTTTTTTAAATAGGAAACATCTATGAAGAAATGAAAGATTTATGGGATTGCTAGCTAAATGACAGAGGATTGGGAATTATAGAGAAAATGCCGGAAGAAGATGTTAATAAAGACTTATAATTAGTCAATTGGAAAGTTAAATTTATGAAAAAAATAGGAATGTTTAAAAAAACTCAAGATTTTGTGAAACAAATCTTTGATGATCGAAGCAAAGAAGAAAACTTTTTCAAAGACATTAAAAATAACGAAGACCCTGATAAAAAGTGGTCATATTATGAATTTTTAATGTATAATGCGTGGAGATTCGGAATTTCTCATGGTAGATTTGAGGTAATTAGGAATATAAATATATAAATGAAATAAATATATATTAATATATTAGAAAATGGACGATTTAAATAAAGAACTATTAGATGAATATGGGGAAGAATCAGTGCAAAACGCGTTTATGTAATTTTGGTATGGGTGGCTTTATTTAGGTGATAGGAAATACAACGATTCTACTAAACATTTACTAAAATCTGAAAGTTTTTACCTGAAATATTACCCTGATGGATAAAACTTATTCCTAGCAGAAGTATATAGATATATGGGTAAATAATTAAAATAAATAATGTTTTTTAAAATATATATAAATTATTATGTATACTTAAAGCGCAAGATCATTATTAATTGGGATAAGCTGATAAAGCTTTAGAAATATATTAAAAGGAAGCAGAGATAAGAAAAAAATTGCAAGGAGAAAATAACGGAGAATATGCAGTGGTTTTAAACAGTATAGCAAGTGTTTATGGAAACTTAAAAGGCTAGCTAAAAGAAGGACTAGATATGATAGAAAAATGTTTATAAATATATTACTAAACAATTGGGGAAAAAACTAAAATTTTGTTATTGCACTTGATTGGAAGGGTAAATTAAATTAAATCCAATCTTAATATTTGTGTGTTTGTTTTTGTTTTATTTATTTATTTATAATAATATTTTAAGAGATTACATATAAAAATTATAAATTTATATAAATATATTTTTGTGTAAAAATTTATTTTTTTAAACAAAATATTATATAATTACTTTAATAATTTTTAGGATGGTATTTGAATAAATTGAATAAAAAATAAGAAGCAATGGAAATATGGTAAACAATTAAAACCTAAAATTCTAATTTAAAAAGTGACATTTATTATATACCATAGGGAAGATTGTTTAGTTAAAAGTTATTAAGTATTTGGGAAAACTTATCATGTTTATAAAAATATTAGAGACTCCCATTTATGGAACCTGTATGCTAATTTAAACAAGGTGTAGAAAATTGAAGATGTATTCATAAAGAAATCTGAGGAATTGTATAGAATAGAAGACTATTAAATAAGTTACGACTATATTGAAGTAGCATAAGACTATATAACTCGCGTCAGGGAATATTCCTATGGAGGTTAATAGGAAGATGCCATAGAATATGTATAAGCGAAAATAAGATATAGAAGACAATTACTCTTATTCAAACTCGATCAAGAAAAATAAATGAGTAACATGAAAGCCTTAGAAGTGCAAAAATAAATAATCAATGTTATGGATCCGGAAAATGTATCTGAACACTTCAAGGCAATATCAAAATTGTGCGATTTAATGATTCCTTTAGATTAGGAATAGCAAGCAATTTAGTAAATGGAAACTTATTTATAAGGACTTAAGTCACTTTATAATAAAATTTTAGCCGAAAAAAAACAAATTTTAGAAGATATTGAGAGTGGTAAGATAGCAAAAGAAAATTAAGAGTAAATAATATAATTTTGGATATAAAATATTTTAATATAGTAACTATTATAATTATAAATACAGAAATAAAAATGTTGGTGCTTCTTTAAAAAAAGATTAAAAAGATTTAAAACTGTAAGAAGAAGAAAATGTAGATATTGAAATAGATGAAATTGAAAGAAGCAATTAAGAATATTATGATAAATTACCAGATAATGAATATTTTGATTGGAGAAAAAAACTAAAAGAAGAAAAGCTAAAAGCACTAGAAGAGAAGAAAATGAAGGAATAAGAAGATAAAGAAAAGGATGAAAAAGAGAAATAGGAAAAATAAGAAAATGAGAAAGAAGACACAGAAGAGAAAGAAAAATAAAACACTTAGTAAAATGAGGAAAGTGAATAGAATGATAAATAAGTTCTATCTCTTAATTAATTACCGGATTAAGACAAAAAAAGTGAAAATAATTTGGGGTCTCAGAAAGACATTTCCAGCATGCAAATGATTGAGTTTTTATAGGATCCTACTAATTTACATAAAAACACTTAAAATTTGCCATAAGATTTATAGAAAATGAAAAATAGAGTAATTAATAAATTATAGAATTAAAAATTTTAATATTTTAATTATAATTACATTAATAATTAGATTTTAAAAGTGCAAGAAAAAGAATAATTACGATAATAATAAGAAAAACTGGTTTAAGATGGAAAGGAATTCCCTGAAAAATAAAAGAATAGATTAAAATTAATAGATGATTTATTTTTAGAAGAAACTGAAGCCTATTTTAATGCTTATGTGAAATTATTCGACCTGTTTTACCAATTTTTGCACTATGAAGTACTAATTAAAACAAAATTGCACAAAATAAAATAAATAAAACTAATGTTTTTTAACCTAGGATGCAGAGAAATATATAAGAAAGGCACTAGTTTTTACAGATGATAAAAAATTAAGAAACTAAGGATAAGCAAGATTACTCAAATCTCTCGAATAAAAAAAGCAAAAACTTCTCCATAAAGTATATAGTTTTATTTAAATATATTTTATTTATATATATATAAAATTTATTTACTTAAATAAAGAAACATTAAGAACGTATATCTATAAATGAAAAAAATACGCTGACTTTTATTGATAAAGATAATAATATTAATAGCCAATTGTTCGAATTTAATGGAAAAAATATTGTGGAGAGATAAGGAATCCCGTTTATTGATGAAGAAGATATAATGTATCAATAAGGCTAAAAAAGAAAAATCTTACAATTTTCCAAGTAATTAAATTTTTTTTCTTTTCAAAATAAATAAAATTATTTTTAATATTTAGATTGCTTACTGTAAATAAGTGCTGGATTAGACTAAGAAACAGAGCTTTGCTTTCAAGGTTAGTAATGGAGGTTTTATGTGGGGCGGGATCGGAATATGTTAAAAACAAAAAATGGACAAATACAAACAAAAGATCAACAATCGGTTGGGAAGATCAGGACATGGGCTATACATGATAACTCCCAATGGACTATCGATTAATTCAACAAATTCAGAATAAAATATGGAGAAAATCGTTCCTTTTTATTTCGGTAGGAATGATATAATAATATGTACTTTTGATCCTGAAAATAATCAGCTTATATTTACGCGAGATATATCGAAGAGTTCCTTCACTTTAGATTTAAGGCTGGATCCCCAATAAGAATATATGGTTGGTGTAGCTCTTTCTCAAAATTGGCACGATTAAATTACAGTTATTTCATAAATAGATAAATTAGACGCCTACAAAGATGTAAATAGTTTTTAAAAATATATTATGCAGTTATTTTATTTTAATAATTATAATTTTTTCCCAGAATATTCAGGAATAGTATGCTATTTAGGAAGAATAATTGGCTATCATGCAAGATTAGCTTGGGGATAATAGTTTGAAGTTTTACAATTTAAGAAAAGAAGTTTCTTAAATATATTTTACACTAGGACTTTTTAAAGAAAGCAAAGAGTTACTAAAAAAAGCATATGAGTTTTCTTAAAATAGTAAGATTGCTGAAAAGGATTAATAAATGTTGGAATCGATGATGGAAATTTGTGACATAAGACTTAATTTTTATTGACAAAAAAAAACTAAAATTTAATTTTACTTATATATAATTATTCATTAAAATAATTTTTATAAATAAAGATTCCCAATATCATTGTAAAATTTATAGTTGTATAGGCAGTTTAAATAGATATTTATTTTAAAATAAATAAAATTGTAAATATTCTTAATAGATAAATACATTATTTTTTATTTTTGACCATTAATTAATATCACGACTCTTAATATTGACTAAAAGTATAATAAAATATATGTTGGTAAATATGATTGCTAGTTTTTTATCTTTAACTTATAAATAAAATCATAAAATATTGAATTATATATATATTCTAAAAATGATTAAAGGATAACTATAAAATTTACATGAGCAATGTATAAAATAAAAAAAAAATAATCTATTAATCATATTACTACAATATTTTATTGTGTTTATTATTCAATCTTTTGACATTATACTAATAATTCGTCTAAACAGTAATTATAATTACTTCTCAAACTATATTAATCTTCTTTACTAATTTTATATCTTCCTAAATTTTTTAGCAATTCTAGACCTGCATCTTCCAATAAATATTCCGATTGCTTAAATAGATAAAAAAATAAAATATTAAATAATTTATTTTGGATTTCTCAAATTTATAGTTGCATAAACTTACCTTATACAAGATCTTAATTTATTATTCAATAGATCTTGAAATGTGTTCTTCTTCTACCTTCTGATCATAAATTTCTTACAGTTCAATTTTTTCTCCCTCTTCCTATTTCCTTAAAATTGATTTCGTTACTTTAGCAAATTTGAGTTTTTTTATCCAGGCTATTTTTCCTTTAACGTGTGTTATCTTGAGAATCTCGGAATGCTTTCACTTCCTGTCATTTAAGATTCTGATTTCTATAATGCTAAATTTATAGGTGTTTAAATGAGTGATGACTATTCGCTTTGTAGCATTTATTCATCTTCCTCATCTTAATGCATTCCAAATTGTGAAATTAATATAGGTTTTTCTACTCTTTTTTAATCCTTTTCTTCTTCCTCATCTTCACTTTCTTGGATACTCAATTCTTCACGTCCGAAAGACTATTTATGCCTTAGGGAAAGAGAATCTTTATGGATAATATGTTGTTTTTCTTATTATTGTTGCTATCTTATCACATCAGAGGATGCTACTTCCTCAGGCTCTGAATCTAAATAAAAATAGAAAAATATTAATTTAATTATGGGCAAATTTATGAAAATTGAATCCGATCAATAATGACTTTTATCCCCGCTTGAAAAATCGTCATCATTATTGTTTATATTGCCTTTTTTTTTAATAATGATGGCCTACTTTTCTTGATATTTTTTATAATTAGCTTCTTCTTCCTCTTCATTTTCTTTTTTCTTTTTGAGTTCCTCCATGATTATGGCTATCCAGATATTATGCACTGCCAACATAAAGCAAAAACAAAACGATATTGTATATATAATTCCAATGGACCCTGATATTCCTTTTTAATTGCAATATAGAAGTTTAATTGTTAGGTTTATTAAATAACTTAAAAGTACCATTGGTTTTTAAATCTTACGTAATATCATTGACTGAATCTCCAAGCAAAAGAGAAAATAAAGTTACTAAATAAATAATTAAAATGTTATATGATTTAATCATAAGTAAAATAAAAATATAATTACCTAAAGAAATTCTGAAACTTATAAATCGGTTAGATTCGCTGAAAAAGCTCATTCCAATAATGATATAAAGCATTAAAATAGGAATAAATCCTCCAGCCTATTATTTAATGATTATTACTTTTAAATTATTTATAAAAATGGATCATTTACCTCGAAAATAATTCTTGGAAAAGCATTCTAAATAACATTCATAATAACATTGATTTTATTAAAATATAAAAGATATTTAATGAAATTAGTCCATGTAAAGAAGCAGCCCAAACTTTTTTAAATTTATCAAAATAAATTTTTCATAGAATATAAAAATATCTCAGTTAATATTTGTTTACCCTATAATCCACTTATAAGTAACTTCTCCTGGATTAAAACTTCCAAACATCATCGCCAATCCTAAAGTGCCCCCAATTTGGAAAAAATTACCTAATAGAGTGTAAATAATCCACATGTCAAAAAAGGTCATTTTTTCTTAAAGAGTAAGCTAGTTCCAGGGTTTTCCCGAGTCTATTACTTTTTAAATGGTGATTCCTGCCTCTGTCTTCGTTAAGTATCGCTCCTTAATAATTCTTTGGGGATTAAAAACAGGATATTAATTTGATTTCCTAGCCCTCTTAAAACTTTGAATAGTTTTCAATATGTCAGAAAAACTAAAAGCAACTGATAAACATGCTAATATAAATACTACAATATTTGTGAAAAAAGAAATCCCAGCTAATTAATAATTTTATTCAACCTGACCCTTTGTTTTAAATCCACATTTTCTAACTGCTGAATATAAAGATCCTTGTATTATCAGACTTGATTATATTGTATAAGATATCTTAATATCCCAACACGTAAACTTATTTTTTGAGTCAACTTTATGTTTTCTATGGTTAGGACCATTTCTTCTACGATTTTTAAAGTGTTTTTAATCGACTGCACATTTCTCATATCGAAAGGTTCAAAAAT
Organism: Miamiensis avidus; assembly: GCA_037039885.1. NCBI lineage: Eukaryota > Ciliophora > Oligohymenophorea > Philasterida > Glauconematidae > Miamiensis > Miamiensis avidus. The sequence continues at coordinate 104,824 of JAWVGU010000103.1, forward strand.
TCCCTTAGTTGAGTAAAATAAAAATAAAATAAATTAAAAATTTATTTTTGAAACATTTATTCTACTTACTTTTTGTAAATCAAACGGATATATATAGCTGTTTTTATTTTCTTATAAATCATGCTCAGCAAATTGCATCGGAAAATTATAAAATAATGTCATAAAAGAATGCATATTTTCTTCTATTTCTACTTTTTAAAACCCTATATCATTGAAATTATTAATATTACTAAACATTCCCTGTAGTTAACTTTAGAATTATGAGACTTTGTAAAAGGTATGAATGCTATTGTCACTTACACTTCCCATCAAAATCTTTATTGTAAAATTAATTAAATATATTTTTATTTCATCAACTATGAAAGTTAAAAATGAATAAATTATTTTTATTTTTTACTTATTGCCAGGCTTCATTTTAATCCTAATTATTTAAATGAACATTTGAAGAGAAATCTTAAACCTAAAATAATTTTCATATTTTGTAATTAAGTACAACGAAAAAAAACTATGAATTAAATATAATTGTATTACCTGTTTGGATGTGAAAATTACTAAAAATAAATGAAATAATAATTCCCATGGAAATTTATTGTATTTTTTATATTTTTATATGGGATCCATTATCAAATAATCATGAATTTCTTAATCCAATATAATTCCTTTCTTTCCATCAGATTTTTCCTGATTAAGCTAATTGAAAGCAATATTAGATGATTTTCTTTCATTTACTTCCATTTTTACCGGATTATTTTACTAAACTTAAGTAGTTAACCAGATTACTTATAATTTATATTTTTTAATAGTTTGTTTTTTTAGTAAATTTATTTATGTTAAAAAACAAACAAAAAAATATAGTATTATTAATATTTTCAGCAAAAAAGCAATATATAAAAATAAAAATATATTTATTAATTTTTAGTAACAAATTATTTTAATCAAGTAATTATTACTTTATAATTCTAAAATATTTATTTATCTGCTATAGCACCTTCATAGAATAATTATATGATAAATATTGTATAAAATTTTTCCATATAATAGAATACGAATTAATTCAATATAAATAATGAAACAAAACACTAAAAAATAAATTATAACTATTTATTTATATATAACATATAATAATAAATTATTTATAAAATAATATAAATTATAATATATCGAAATTTATAAGAATAAAGAATACATATTATTTTCAAGAAAAAAATCCACTTAAAAATCCTTATTTTTTAGGCTTATTTTCCATCAAATGGTCTGCAGTATGAGTCAAGTTGGCAATTTTTTACTGCATATCAATATAATGTTTTGCTAGCACTTGATATTCATAAAAGAAGTCTGGTAGCTAATTTAAACTGATTTCATTTTACGGTTTATTAATAAATTTCAATTTGTCTTTCCTTTCTAATGAATTATAATTGTCATTAAGGTCATAAATTTTGCATTATAATTCGAATAAATTTTATAAACATTCTTCTTTAGTAATTTAGTTAATTTTGTTTGGCAGATTTATAATGCTTCTATTTTCATTTTTAGTTTTACATTCTTTTTCTTATTATAAAAATGTTTTGTACTCATTTTCATACTTTTTAAGGTTATTCGCTTTTTGTTTTTGAAATTCAGATTTATCTATATTAAGTTTGCTTTGATCCATTTATTCTATAAACTCTAAACTGCTTTAATAAACGGTTAAATAGTATTCATCTGAACATTGCACTCTATTTTCACTTCTATACATCCTATATAATTAATATATATATATTAATTTATGTTACTTAAATCTAATGATCTAATATATAATCATTTAGAGCCATACCTAATAAATTCTAAATTAGAGAATGGGTTATTAGGCTGAGCCTATATAACTGTAAAAACTAAACTAGGTAAAAATTCATCAGCCCCTACCAAATCTTTGTTTTAAACCGCTATCATATCTAAGGAAGTAAAATTGTATATATTTATTAGATTTATCAAAATAAAACCTATAATCATTTACTACTAATTAGTTTAGAAGCGCTTATAATAGAAGATAGTTTTTCTTTCGGAGTCTTTACTATGTCTATATTTTAGATTTCTTAAATAGTGAAAAATTATTATTATTTTTAATTATTTGCTTAAAAATGAAATAACTAATATTATGTACAATTTTTAGCTTTTGCAAAATTTGGATGATTAAATATTTTCTCTTCGATATCAAAATGCTTAAGTTATACAAAATCGTATATCTTGAAAATTATATTTATTTTATTATCTAATGATTTATCAAATAGACTTAGCAATCTATTAATACATTTTGAAAAAAATAGTGAATTATTTAAATTAAATTAAGTTAAAATGAGTCATCTTTACTTTTAATATAAAGCCTTTGTAATTACAGCCTCAATAACTTCTCCATTTGCTATTTAAATCTTTTCTTCTTCTTACCATAATTTTTAGAATTCGCTTTCTATATATTCGATCTTATTTATAACTTTCTCTGGAATTTCTTCAATATTTTATGTTTATTATTGCAATTCACGTATAAATCTATTTAAAAAATAATAATTATGTATAATACCCCCTACTTTTTGTAAAATTCACGAAGTAATTTAAAATTAATATATTTTTCTTTTTATTATGTTACTTAAGCATATCTTCTTTAATAAATTGAGATTTTTATTCTTTAATTTTTTAGTTAAAAGTAGATATATTATGACTTTGTTCTACATAAGAGGTATTCAAGGTTTGATCGGGGGAGGAAGAATCCGAAAAACTTTTCATTTTTAAATATTTTATTTTTGATTATTTTTTTTTTTTCTTGGTAATAGCCTATATAATTAAAAATATTTATTTTTAATATTAATTAATAGTGGGTGTTTTAGATTTTATTTTTAAATGATAGCTAGGAATTTTACGTTTTTGCTATATTTCAGAATATTAATTTTTTATGTTGAGCTTTAAAGCTTTAAAAAGATATATATTGATGTACAAACGGTAGAGAAATTAGATTTTAAAATATATTCCTATGTTTTATATATTAAAAGTTATTAATTAAGCTACCATTGATATTAAACATATATAAATAACTCAAAAAGTAGTATGTATAGTAGTTTATAAGAAATAAACAAATCTAAAATAAATAATAAAATTAATTTATATATTTTTAAATAATAAAACTGATATTAAATTTCACCTTTTTTTTACTATCACTTTTAATCAATTATTTTTATTGAAGTTATGGAACTGATGTTAGAATTAATCTTTATTAAAAAGCTTTTCAAATTCTTCCACCCTTTTCATATTATCTTTTGATCTACCCTTTCTATCTCTTATACTCATGAACTCATCTATAGAATGACTTTACCGTAACTCTTCATCATCCCTCATTCTACAAAATTCTTCGTAGAGCATAGTTGCCTATTCTTTAGTGTACCCGTGCTTAGACCCTTCATCAATCATTTCCTCAAGAGAAATATCATTATTGGGATTTTCTTAAAATGATTTTTCTCTTTCCTGTTCTTAAATTACAAGATTTTCAATTTCTAGAGCTTTTTATTTGATTGCCTAATTGAAATGATATAATCACTAAGCTATATATTTTTTAAATGGGAATAATTAAAAAATTACCTCTAATCCGCCCGATTATAAGAATTTTTCGATATCGCCATCAATTCCATCATTAGCAATCATTCTGTCGGCTTCATCCTCGAGTTCCTTTTCTTTCATATAATCGAATCTGTATGAAGATTTATCAACTACCGACTCTAATTCCCTATCAACACTTTCATACTTCTTGTTTTAATCTTCAGGATGAAATTCATCGTCAGACAAAAATAACTCTTCATCCTTATCTTTTTTGTGTTTAGCTTTTTAAACTTTGCTTTCAATTCCCTCATTCATTTCTTTTTCTCTTTAATTATGTCTGGCAAACGCCTCTTCAAATTGCGAAAAATTTTGAATGGACCTTTTTTTTCCGAAACTATAATGATCATCACCCATTATTTTATTCATATCTTCTTTATATTCTTCGTATTTCTGACTCTCAGATTTCGGTTCTTATGTTAATTCATATTTTTCTTGCTCTTCTCGGGTTTTAATGTGCTTACTCGTTAGTTTATCCCAATCTTTAAAATTTTTTAAAAAGGAATTTACTTCAATTCGTTAATTGTTTCCTAATCTAAGGTTTCGCCCCTTTCAATCTATATATAATTTTTTTTAATTATTTTTTATTTATTACATAAAAAATATATTCTTATCGTACTTTCGATTCCAATAACACTGTTACAGTCTTTTTATATAATGCTTATTCTTCCAATCCCATTTCTTCTTCCTTTATATTTTCTTCTAAACCAGCTTACACTTTTTCCTCAAATTTCTTTTTAATAAAATACTACTTTGCCAGTTTAAACCCTCTACCCAAATAATATAATTCTGAAGATTTGCTTCGAGAAGCACCTGGTTTTACTCTTTAAAAATCTTTGAAATATGCCTTATATTGATTAAAAATTCTATTTTCATCAGCTCCCTATACAATTTATATTATTAGTATTTGTAAATAAATTTTTCGTAATATTTTCTTATATTTACCTAAAGGGTTTTCATTAATAATGTTCCTCCAGATTTCAGATTTTTTTCAGCTAAATGTATGCAAATGTTATTTAATTATACAATATTGTAATGGTCCGTATCTAAATCTCCAGAAAAATTGGGAGCCATATCTGATAGAATTAAATCCACAGGTTCCATTGAAAAGTATTCAGGAATAAAAAGCTGAGTTTTTTCTAATAAATTTATTATTTCACATATATTTTAAACCATATAAATATAATTCAATATAGATATTTCAGTATACCACTCAATAAATCTCCTTTATAAAAAAACGCCCCGGGAACTGGATCCATATCCAATCGATCTATAGCTAATACATTTTTAAATTCAGGGTTTGCACTTTCTTTTTTCTCTTATTCTTCTTTTAACTATTAGATATTTTTTTCTGAATACTTTTTATTTTAAGAATATTCAACAGCTACTTAAGTCCATCCTCCAGGAGCTGCTCCCAAATCCATAATCCTGTTGTTTTTTTTATTATTTTGTATTTCTTCTATATTTCTATTAGTTTAAAGGAAGCTCTACTTCTAAATCCATTTTTAACTGCTTCTTTAACATAGTGATCATTTACATGCTAATTTAACCACATTTTACTTGATTTAGTTTTTGCAAAGGAATATATCAATTTTTAACTGCAATTTTGTTAAATATAATTATAAACTGCTATTGGTTCTTATTTTCTTATTATACTCTTAATCATTTTTTAAATATTAATTTTTTCTTGCTTTTTTATGTTTTTATTATAAAAAATTTACACCACACTTGTTATCTCTATTTATTTTATTAAATTATTATTTATTAAATCAATATTCTTTAAAATTAATTTATGGCTAAAATGAGCTAGCTAAAAATTTAATCTTGTCATATTTCTTAAGTTTAAAAATACATAAATTTAATTTATTATTATGTAGATTATTAAAAAATATCAATAATATTATTTACCTAATTAATTATCTTATTTAAATAAGAAATCAAAGTAAAAATTGATTAATATACTATGTTATTATAATTTGGTATTATTTTTATAAATTAAAAAGGAAAAATTTATAGCTCTATTAGTTTTTTATATTTTCTCTATATTGAAGCATATTTATATGTTATTTCTATTAAACGAAAAATTCTTAAATTCTTTATGTAGAAATTATTTATTTAGCTTATTATAACATCTTGTCTTTAATAAATATTGTACCACATGATAGAAAGAAATAATATATCGAATATTAATTATATATGGTATTTACAATAAATAATATTCCATACACCAATAAAAAATTAAGAAATTAAAAAAAAAAAAATAGAAATTAATACATATATACTTAACAAATTCAATCTTTCTTATGGAAGAAACATAAATTTAATGTCTAATTTCAGATTTTTAATAGATTAAATGCCAAAGAGGAAAGGATCATAAAGACTATGTCCTAAATTTGGTGTGTGTTGACTCTCAATGCAATGCCAGTAGGGATTAATTTGAAGTAAAATAAATAAAATATTTATCTTTATGTATTTAATTTAATAATTTTTTTGATCCATTTAGCCCATGTGTTGTCTGTGTCAAGAAGATAATATTCACTAAAAAAAAAATCATGAGACTAGAGTTTTGAAGAGACTGCTGAAATCAATAGCAGAATAGCTGGAAAGTTAATAAAATGATAATCACACATTAAAAGAATTATCAGCATTATCAAAAGATTATATGATTTTATCTGATGGGTGCAGAGAAATATCAAAAAATATAAACTCTGTGATTTAAACCTACCATTAAAATATTGTTAGTTAGGCTATAAAAGCTGAAAATATTATAAAATAGATTTGCAATGCTACAGAATAATAAAGTTTTACCGATTATTTAAAGGTAATTTTTAATATAATATAAATATAATAGTTATTAAGCTTTTCTGTTAAAAAAGGAATTAAGAAAATAATTGAATTTTTCTACTGTATCTATGTAAGCTTAGTTTAAAGATTATGAAAAAAACTAATAAAAACTCACTCAATATAGCATTTCTTTAAATAATGCGTTAGAAAAAATAGAGGATTATTTTAATGAGGCTTTACAAATAAGCGGAAATTTAGACAAATCAAATTAGTCGAATAAAATTATCTATTCGGAAATTTAAAAAAATCGATCTAGAATTGTCAATATATAAGAATATCAAAGATAATAATATGAATAAGATATTTCAAATCAATAAAGCATGTATATGTTACTATAAAACAGCAACCATCTTACTGATATTCCTAATGTGCCCGATATTAATATCCCTATGAGGGATTAAGAAAGATAATAATCGATTTTATGATATAAAAAACCAAAAATTTATATAGTTATTTCTAATATTAATTTCCTAATTTTACAGTTATTTTATTACAACATTTAAAATTTATATATTCAGAACATATTTTTATATTTAATAATATTAGTAATTTGTTAAAAGAGAATATACAGAATAATGTATTTTAATAATTATTTTAATTCTATTTTTTGCATAAGTCAAATAAAATTAATTAGCAAAATATTAAATTATTCAAAAATACAAATATAGGAATTAATTTTTAATGGGAATAAAAAACTTACTTCCAAATTTAAAATCTATATAATAAGATAAAAATATAAAAGAATACTAAGGTTAAACGGTTGGAGTTGATGGATATGTTTGGTATGTATATACTTTTAATAAGTATATTTATAGAATTATTGACTCTATAATGATAATTTGAAATAGGCTTCATGCTGGAATTTATACATGTGTGAAAGAGATTGTGAATAAGACGCCTACAAATAAGTGAACAATTCTATTTATTTTTAAAAATTTAACCATCTTCATATTTTTTATACTTAAAGGTATATTAAATACTGTATAAAAAAACTGTAGCTACTACTATAATACTAAATAAACGTCATATTAGTATTTGATGGTCAGTTATTGCCTTACAAACAATAGACAAAAGAAAAAAGAAAATAGTAATAGCTTAAAATTAAGATAATGAAAATAAATTATTACCAATAAATATATATAGATAAAGAGAAGTAGCATAATAAAAATATGAAGAAGCAATGAAGCAAGGAAATTATAAAATCGCTTATACTTATTTAGCTTAAACTGTTAGTGTTACTACCTAAATGGCTAAAGAATTTATAGAGGTAAAATTAAAATTGTTTGCAATAAACAAGTGAGTGCTAATAAATAAAAAAATAACATAGGAGGCTAAAAAATTTCCCAAAGTAAAGATTATTGTTTCTCCTTATGAAGCTGATGCTTAATTAGCCTATATGAGCCAAAATAATATTATAGATGTAGTAATTACAATTGATTCAGACCTTCTATGTTTTGGATCGAAAAAAGTTTTTTTAAAAATGGATGAATCGGTAAGTCAAGCCAATAATAATTTAAAATATAAAAACTTATTCTTAATAATAATAGGGAAATGGCCAAGAAATTTAATTAGAGAATATAAAAAATACAACGGAATAAGACTTGTCCTAGTTTAATTTAAATATGTTTACAATGGCTTGCATATTATCAGGTTGTGATTATCTTCCTAATATTAAAAATGTTGGATTTAAGAGAGCTTGCATATATATATAAAAGCATAGTAATATTGAAAATATGTTTATGGAAATTGGCAAAAAATTTGAGATTCCGGAAGGCTACATATAAAATTTTATGAAGTTTTCTTACTTTTTAGGTTCTATAATGTGTACTGTCCAAATCAAAAAGAAATCATATCTGTTAACAACCTTGAAGATTTTGCATTCAATTAATATTATTAATTCCCAGATCATTATTTCAATTGTGTAGTTCCTAAAGATATTAGATCATTCTACATAAATAATAAAAATAAATTTAACTGGAAAAAATTACTGGGGCAGTAATTAAAAAATATTCATATACAATTTAATTAAATAAACTAATATATCCAATTCTATATTTATAGCAATCCGCAATTCGATGATTTAAATTTTGTTTAATAATATGTAACTGGTGATATAGATCCTTATTCAATGTAAAAATGGAATTTCGGAGGAGAATAAATAAAAACTGATAATTAAGAAAATTACAAAAATAATGAAAATTAGTCATTCTTTTATTTACTTGTATCTTCTCTATTCTTTTGCAAAAGAAAATAGAATAAACCAAAAATTGAAAAATGAAATTTAAATTTAATTAGTAATATAAGAAACACTAAATATTTAAATATTTTATTAAATTATTATAATTTTTAAATGTTCAAAAAAATGTGAATGGTAAATATTATTATTATAGAACCATTATAAAGTAGATAATAATACAAAGTATAATTATAATTTAATTTTAGATAACAACATTACAAAATTTAAAAAATCGGAGCGATTATTATTATTTCGAAAGCTAATTTTCTTAATATTTTAAGAAAATTTAATTATATTTTTATAAATTGCATAATTAAATAAGAAATAAAATACCAAATAAAAAATAGAAATACTTTATATAAATCAAATAAAACTAAAAATATCATAAAAATTTGCAAAAATTGTAATGAATTTTCCAAACAATTTTGCTAGCAATATAGGTAGAATATTTATAAAATAAACTTTTTAAAATAATTTACATAATAGTTTTTTCATAAAAGCGCCAGAAGACTAAGGATAAAAAAATGTATAGATATTAAATAATTTACCGAAAAAATGTAATTGCAAGCAGTCTAAATGCATAAAATTATATTGCGAATGTTATGCCAGTGGATAGTATTGTAATGGATGTCATTGTATACAATGTCATAATTAAGATAGTGCAAAGGTAATTAGACTATAATTAAAATAGAGAGAGAGAGAGTATACATATAAATTTATGATGTTATTTAATCATAAAAAAAAATAAAGGGATGGCGAAACCAAGCTATTTAAAATACGTTAGAAAGGAACCCATAGGCGTTTCAGCCCAAAATAACAGTATAAGGAAATTAGGTGAATGATACTCCAATGTCGCAAGATATAAATTTAGGAAAGCACAGCAAAGTAATTATTTACATATTTAATCAGGAAATATATTAAAATTTATTATCAATTCTATATATAAAAAATAAGGGTTGTGCGTGCAAAAAAAGTGGATGTATGAAAAAATACTGCGAATGTTTTCAGGTAAAATTCAATTCCTTACTGTATAATATATCTAAATATAAAAAATAGTTGGCATATATTGAGAAATAATATATAATTATATTATATTCATTGTTATTTGCATGTAGGCAGGTGTCGCTTGCAGTGAGTTGTGCAAATGTAGTGATTGTCATAATTCAGGATTGTTTTCCACAGAATAATTGCTAAAGTAAAGTGGAGATGAAACGGTTTCTGAAGATAATATAAAACTTTGTAATATATTATATAAACCTTATTTATTCTTATTTTATAATTAGATTTTAAAAAAAATATTTTCTAGATAAACTATTGTTAGCTAACAATGAAGATCATTTAAATAATATTATAAATAAAAAGAATTTAGAAATAGAGTAATAGGGACTAGCTATTCCAGAAGAATTCTTCATTTCAACATGTAGAACTCTTTTAAATATTGTAAATATGAATGAATATGACATAGCAAGTCATCCAGAATATTAGTAGAAAATTTAACAAATAATGAAAAAAATAATATAGATAGTAAGCCAGACTTTCATACACCGAAGAAATAAGAATAAGTTGTGGTAGAACAATCATCAGATGATGATAAAAAGTAAAATAAGAGCAAAACTTTCGAAGATAATGAAATGGCTTGCGAAGATGAAGTATTTAAATATATTTTATTAAATATTTTATAAATATAATGATATATTAAAACTTAATAGAAAATGGATTTACAAGAGGATGATAATACACAGTCAAATGATATATAAAATATTTAGGATGAAAGTATTTCAATTTATAAATTTAAAACATAGCTAATCCTTGAAAAATTTATTTCAATTCTAAAAACAATACAACATTCTTAAGAATAGTAATAATATTAAGAAAAAATGTATTATTAAATGCAATAATAAGAAATGATTAAATAATAATAATAACAACAATAACAAGATTAATCAGAAGAAGAGGAGGAAAGTTAAGCTATGGAAACATAAGAATAAAATGAACATTATTAATAATAGCAATAATAAAGTAACGAAGCGTGAGGGAATAAATGAATGAATGAATGAATAACTTATTTTATATATATCTATAGATAATATTTTTATATTTTATATATGTATTTAGTTTTTTTATAGTTATAAAATATGTGTTCGTCCAATTATTTATATTTAAAAATTAACCGTTCATCTATTTAAGAAATTCGACACTCCTTTAAAAATCAAAAGTTTACAACTGAATTAACAAGATCTGAATATATATCTTCATACCCAATATCTTTTTCCTTTTAGATTATTCTATTTAATACGCTGTTACTCTCTGTTTTCATTTATCTAAATTCTGCTATACTTAATTCATCAATCTATTTTTGTAAATCAGCTTTAACTTACTTTTAGTTAGCTTATTCATTATCGTAAAGAGTCAGTGTTATATCTTTAATTCTTTATATGTCTTCTCTGTCATCACCTCCCCTTCGCGTGATTAATTTTTCTAATTCTTTTGTTTTTAAAGCCAAATCCCTAGCCTTGATTTTTAAATAAATAGTATTAAAGTTCATAAATTGATTTAAAAGATATTTAACCATACTTCTTCAGTCAACAATGGTAGTCGCTCTGCTATAGATTAAATTTGTGCTTGCATAATTGATAATTTTCCTTACAAAGCCAGAGCCAATTCAACTCCCTATTTTTTATTTTTGTCTAATTCGTAAACACCTTAGTCTTCTTCTTATTGATATTTAGACTTATACAAAATAATAAATATATGTTTTTTATGAAAATTATATTTTTTGCTCTACTTTGCTCTAATGCATTCGCGATGTATTTTGAAATTAGTTTCCTTTTAAAATATCTGACTTATTTTTAGATTATAACTAACTATCAACATTATTTATTTCTTTTTACTAATCTGGCTAAGATATATTTTATTTATTTTCCTATATGGTTCCTTCTCTTATTTATTTTTCTTTCTCCTCAGTTTTATCTTAAGAATTCATTATTTATATTATTGAAGTTTTATATACTATATTATTATAATATTTATTAAAATTTAATAGCAAATATATTTGTATTAAGTTCTTATATCTTGTGGATTATTAAATTTTATAATATATATTAGTTATATATTTTCAAAATTAAACCAAAATATGTATATTTTAATAATAAAAATAAATATATATAAAATATAAATATCTATATTCCTCTTATGCAGATTTTACTATAGATTTCAATAATGACACACATATTTTTATAAGATTTTATTATATCAATAAATTGTAATAGATTAATAAATAATCTCAATAATATATAATTAATAATCTTTAAACCAGAAATTCTCAGATTTTAAAACACTTTTTAGAATAAAGTAAATATTACACTATCTAAGAGTTTCTTATTTGTCAATATAATATTTTTACACAATCTGTCTAAATTATGATAAAAATAAAAAATAATTTGAATATTAATTAACAACATATAAAAAGTAAAAATATACAAAATCAACAAAAATTGCAAAAATGGAAGAAGAGTTATTCGGGTATGAATAAGAAAGATTTCCTCATTTAAAAGGAGAAGAATTCTTGTGCAAGATTTGTATATGTGTTGTTAGAAATCCGGAAGTAAATAATAAACAAACATTATCTTTTTCAGAATGGTTTAATGTAAATCATCTTAATAGGAATGTGGAGGATGTGGAGCATTATTTTGTAGATCGTGCATACACTCATGGTTATAAAAAAGAACGTAAAAATATATAAATATTATTCTAATTATTTAATTTTAATTCTATTCAATTTCACAGAGAATGCCCTAATAGATGTGGTGCTGGTAAAGAAAGAATAGGGAAAATCAAATCAATGTTACTTATTAGAATGTATAATGACTTAGATATATAATGTATACATGAATCTTGTAAAAAGTTAGTTAAATTAGGAGATATAGAAAAGCATGAATAATAATGTAATAAGCCAAAATGCTTAAACTTTAGTATTTGTGATAAAAATTAAGTTGATGTAATAACTAAATAAGGATGTTTAAAGTATAATTATGAATTTAAAAATTTTTTTAAATTTAGGAATTAAAAGAATATAAAGTATGTAGTCTCAATTGCTTACTTCTTAATAAAATAAAATAGAGCCAAGCAAACCCTAAAGAATAATTAAATGTGATTAAAAGATTTTTGGAAGAATTTTATCCCCAACAATAGTAAATAGCGCAAGAGCCTGTTTAATAATTATAATAACAGCAAGGTAATATTTAAAACATTAAAAATTATAAAAAAAAAGCTAGTTCATAAAAAATATATCAAACAAATTAGATATAAAATGGTCTCTGACTCATAAAGGAACTAATATTGAAGTAAGTAATGATGGTAAAAAAGTGTGGCTAAAAGAAGCTGCATACATGTTTAGGAGTATTATTGTCAACACTGTAATTTTTACTTTGATTTTGAATAAAATATATATATATTTAACAAAAATAAAAAATGTAGATTTATTATAATAAATAAATTTTATAAACAGCCATTTTACGGAGGAAAACATTACTGGGAAATAATTGCAGATGAAAGAACAGAAAATGAATTAAAAATAGGAATCTCAACTAAAATAGATTTTAACTATAACTCTGCCTTTTGCGATTTTGAATATGGTTATTGCTTTTACGGATTAGGTAATTACATATATAAAATGCTATAAAATGGATCACAATATTATATGAAAAAACATTAATAGGATAATTGAGACACAATTCTAATGCTTCTGGACCTCAATATGGAAAAAGATTTAAAAAAGAAGGAGTTTTAGGATGCTTCTTAAATATGGAAAAAGGATAATTAAGTTTTGCTTTAAATGGAGAATTTATGGGAATTGCGTTTTCTCACGATAATCTTAAAAAGGACCTATTGTCATTGGAGTTTCTTTGTTGCACTGTGCTGGATGTATTTTGGATTCTTCTAAACCTGTTCCTAATTATTTTCCTTAATGAAATATTTGAATAAAAAAAATAATAAATATATATTTATAAACATTATAATTTAAGTGTTAACTTTATTTATTTAGTTTTTTTTAAATGTTAATTTAAATGTTAATATAAAACTAATGATTCAGTGTGCTTCTATATATTTTTTTTTTAAAAAAACACTAAAGGAAAGAGTATTAATAATTTGTTTTTTTTTATTTTTTACTCTATTTCTACTATATACCATTAAAAAAACTATACAAATTTAGATATTTATAAATACAGATTTATTCAAATAGTTAATTTAGAAAAAGTATCTATAATATTATCTTTTTCTTCAGCTTCATCATCACTTTCGAAATCACCTAAGGCATCGGAGAATGATTTTTCTTTTAATTTATCTTAATAGTATTATTTGGTGGATTTTTTAAATTCATTTCCTTTTATATCTAATCTCTTTAGTGATAAAAAAAAAAAATATTATTTAAAGCTAAATTAAAAATACCATAGTATAATTATTATGTACATCTAATTTAGTGGAATCTTTCAAAACAGCATCTAATAATTTTTTGGCTAAATCTCCATCCAATTCATTATAATTGTATCCAAATTTTTAGAAATCGTGTGTAGAATTCTATAAAAATTGAAATAATTGTAATAATAGTAATAAAAAGCAATAAAAAAAGAGTATACGGCTAAGGCTTCAATTATGACTTCATTTTCCTCTTCTTCCATGTTACAGTCAGAAAGGTTAAGAGCTCTCAAAGAGGAAATAGTTTTAATTAAAGTTGCCATTTCAGTGGCGGCTTCTTCTTTTAAGAAATTGTCTCTAATATCCAAAACTTCTAAGTTTAAGCAATTTTTCAAATTTTATAGTAAGACAATCATTCCTTCCTTTCTGACAACGTCTTAGTAAATGTGCAATTCTTTGAAATTTTTCATTGTTCCACAAGCAATTCCGACAGCTTTGGCTCCTTTGTCTTCAGCTCTGTTTCTAGCAATAGCTAAGACTTCAAGATTAGGGGCTCCTTTTTATAAAGCTTGGGCAATAGTTTCTACTCCTTCAGGACCTGTTTTTTAAATATTCATAGATTTAGTTATTATATTAATATTTAATTTAAAATGCTCGTTTTACCTAATCCACAATTGTTGATTAAGAATTTTTTTAAAGAAGCAGCTTGGCTTAAATATTTAGAAAAAGCAATAGCTCCGAAGGGATTGACGGCATTATCAGAAAGATCGATTTCAATGACGTTTTTACCTGAAATAAAAAAATTATGGTTTTTTACAATAATCAACTAGATATAATGAACCTAAATTTTATTTAATATTTGAATTTATATATTTTATTAATTTACCTATTAAACTGTCTCCCAAGAATCCTAAACTTTCGGGAATTTCATCTTTTAATCTTCCAACAAATATGTTCTATAAGTCAATCAGCTAGAAGAAAGAGATAGATTATAAATTTAAGGTAATTTTATTTTTTATAATAAAGTTAGCTTTTTAAACTTTTTTATGATATTTACTTTGGGGTCTTTGAGGGTTTTTAATACTTCAGAAAATTCTAAGCAGAATTTCTTGCTGTAAGAATTTCCTGCTATGCATATATGATTAACTGTTTCTGCCATATCTTGCAATTTTTTTTTGTATTCTTCTTCGAATTCTTCAACTTTTTGTTTTTTAGAAATGATTTAGAAATATGTAGCTATTTAGTTTGATTCCATTATGCTTTCTGTAGTTGATAATCGTATTTTTATGAGATTGTTTATTTAGAATATAGGGATTTTAATTTTTATTTTTAATTTTTGCTTGATTTTTTTTTTTATAATTTTAATATATTAATTAATAATATGGTCAAATATATGTAATATATAAATAACTCAATATATATATATAGAAAATAGCTATCAAAGCGAAATATATTTAGATTATATTTAATATTTTTTAAAAGATAAAAACTCAATTAAAATTTTAGTGTGTCTATATTCCACATAAAAAGTAGTATGTGTATTCAAGTAAGTATCTGCAGAAAAATTATATTCTTAAAAAAATTTTTTTTTATTTTAAGACATAAATTATTTAGATTATAAGATGAAACAATTATTCAAAATGCAAAAAGAATATTCTACTTTTAAGTTATTTAAAACTGAAAAAGAAAGAATAAATGACCTAAATCATTTAAAAATATATTCGTTAGTATTTAAATAGTGAATGTAGTGCTTTTAAAATGCGCCAAAATCCATGTGATCTAAATAAATATAATATTTAACAATTGCACATTATTAGTATTAATTTAATTTGAAACTTATTTAAATTGAATTCATTTATTTAAAATTAGCCAAATATTTTAAAAAATTAAAAATAATTGGTGCATTAAAGCGGGAAATATCCATTTTATTATGCTAAATAGTTATATATTAATTAAAGCATATAATTATAATAATTAAAATATAGTAATGTTTGTTTGGTATGCAATTATTAAAGCTGAGCGCAAAAATTAAAGCATTAATACTTAGCTAATAATATTACCTTTAATATAAAATCAAATAAACTATAAATAAACAAAATAATCAAGCAGCGCAAATAACATTAATATTAAATATAACAAAGAAAAAATAACACAAAATAAAATTATGGATATAGAAAATACTCAAGTTACAAGTGAAAAAAATTCTAATAATCAAAATAATTGTAACTAAGAAGATTCCGAACCCGATCTTTAAAAAAAGTTAAAAGCAATAAAACCTAGTCTGTCGAAAATTCTAATCTTCTTCAACAATAATTAATAATAAATTCTATCTAGCCAGCCCAAACTAATGGAACAGGAAATAATAATAAGTCTGCTATCATATGTAAGAAAATAATAATACTAGAGATTTTAAACTGGAATAGAGTTTAACTCAATTTGTTTTCATAATTTTTTATCTTTTGTTAGAAATTGATTCAGATTCAGAGGATGAAGATAAATAAATGCATAATGGTAAGAAATTTTAATTTAAAAACTTCTCAAAATCGCACATTTAATATAAAAATAGAAAGAAATAATGATTTTCAATCATTATTCTTTATTTCACATCTTTTAATAAGCAATTTTTTTGGTTTTTTAGAAAAGATTGAAAAAGAAATTATGAATTATTTGGGGAAAAATGAAGATAATAAAAAGGCTAAATTGCAAGATAAATCATGTGATTCAAGCTATAAAAGACCAAGAGAAAATATTGCCCTTTAATACAAATATAAAAAAGACTATCATACACAAAAATGTTCTTCTTGTAAGAAGCCTGATTCCATTTTGGGATGTTCCAAATGTCAAAAAGTATAAAATAAATCCAAGTTTTTAGTTATTTTTTCTTTTTTTTTCACTCAAAGTCTCTCCCCCCTCATAGTTATAATTTTATAAAATAGGCGTATCACTTAACTTGTGTTGGTATAAAAAATGAAGCTGATATTCCTTCAAAGTACTATTGTGAAAAATGTTAAATGTACATTTTATTTTATTTTATATTAATATTTATTACGAAGCAGAGCCTCTAACACGTATTTAATTTTTTATAGAGAGAGAGACAAAGCTCAAAAATAAAAGGAAAAAGAAAAATAAAAAAAATAAAAAGAAAAAGAATTGGAGCAATAAATACTCCAATTTTAAGCTGCATAGAATCTCCATCTGTAAAAAATGGCGAAATAAATACCTTTGGTAAGAATTTCTCAATTTACAATTTTGCTTTAGTATTAAAAATTCAATTAGCACAGATAGTTATGGTGTAAGCACATTTTTTATATGTTGCCGAATATTAAAATATTTAAATGTGTGTATATGTGCAGAAATTATTAAGGGCAATAATTTATTGCTTGATATTAATGTGTATATATATATATTGGTTTTATGGACAATTTTTGAATAATATAAATCACAGACTTATATAAAATATTATAATTAAATGAGTTTAAATTATTAAAACAATTCTTTAATTATTTTCTTTAGAGCGCTTATTTAACTCCTGATAAATTAAATAAATAAAAACTCAAAAAAGATAAAAAGTAAGAGGAATATAATTAAAAGTTTGAACAGTTTGCCTAAGATTAGTAATTAATAAAATAATATATTTAAATTAAAAGTTATTAAAAAAACAAAGCAAAACAAAAAAACAAAAGTTATTTAATTATATTATTATTTTTAAATTAATTAATATATCTACTCTAACTAATAATATTAAAAAGCTAAAATAATTATTAAATTAAAAGTATATAAAAACAAAATAAAAATTATATTATTTATTATTTTTCCATTTAGTCCCTAGTATGTAGAATTTAATAAAGTTAAGTTCCCTATTGAAGATATGTTATTAGTTTTAAACAAAGAATTGTTTCCCTTACAATAAAATTATAATATCGTAACTTTTTCAATTTTCAATTTTTAAGGATTGATAGTTAAATTTCTTTATTTGTTATTTATAAAAGAAACCTGAATACCACTCTCATCCCTATATAGATCCTTTACATTTGAGTGATGTACTGCTAATATGGAATTTTTTTAAAACCTATGATAGCAACTTAGGAGAATTAAAATTGACATTAGAATAAGTCTACTTAGCTTTGGTAATTTAAAACTACCGATCCCTATCTTTTAACATTAATAAAACCGTTAAATAATTTATAGAGCTATAAAGGAGAAGAACCATTACAATTAATGTCTAAAATGCATATTGAATTGCTCAACTTTTATTTAGATGATTTGTTTGAAAAAAATAAGATTGAAAAATAAGAAATATAAGAAAATAGTTTCTTCTTTTTAATAAGATTTTTGTAAGATTTAGATGACTTAGATAATTCTCTGCCATATATTTGGACAGAATTTATTTTATACATGAAAGAATTTCCCGATTTCGCTGACATAGTAAATGTTTTTAAATATATACTAAATGATAAATCTGATAAAAATTATAATTTAGTTTGAAGATGATAATTCAAAAAAAGATTTAGAAATTTTGGCTTAAAATTCATATATAAATTATAATAAAATAAGTATTGAAACTAAAATTTCTGTAACAAAAATAAATACACAATTTAAAAAAGTAGTCATTATAATAAACAGTATAATGTTTTTAATAGGTTTTAATAAATCTGATATACTGTGTATAAGAAACTGAAAGTTTTAGATAATTAATGTAAGAATATATAGAAAATTTAATGGACTTGCACAAGGAAAAAAATGATATACAAAATGAATTAAAAAAGAAGAGGTAGAATTGAAAGTGTTGAAAAATGATGTTCAGAATCAGGAATAAAATTTTAAAATAAGCAAACTGCAGTTCAATTGCAACAAGTAATTATTTACAAATTAATAGTCATATATATGTATTATTTTATAAATATAGTAAAACAATCAATTTTAATACAAAGGTATCAAGAACAGAATCACTTAAAATATATAAAGAACTGGATAAAGATAAAAAGGAATTGTAAAAAAAAAAAAATAATTAGAAAAATTAGAAAATGAGGTAGAAACTAAAAAGGCCAGATAAGATCAGCTAGTTTTCATCATTCCCTTTTATTTAAATAATGTAATCAATTTGGGAATGGATTCAGAAAAGAAATAGTATTGGGTACTTATAAAATTAATATAACCAAAGAAAACAAGCTAAAATTAATTAATTTATATTAAAACTTTTTTTTACAGTTCTTTGCAAATGATGACTCAAAAATATATGTCCAACCCAACACTCAAGAAAATAATGAAATGTATATTTATGATACAAAAGAAGAAATTGAAAAATTGAAGTTATCAATGAATAAATACGGAATCAGGGAAAAAAATCTTCTAAAATAAATAGAAAATCTTTACGAAAATAATTACATTTTTTTCAGCGAATTTATAGAAAAAAAGAAATAATTGTAAATTGAATAAGAAAGCAAAAAATAAGAATAAGAATCAAATGAAAATAAAGATTCCTAATAAAAAAAGTATATATTTTGTTTCTTTTAAATTAATTTGCAATTTTATATTTATTTCATTAATTTAAATCAGAGAAAATAATAATGAAGAAGAGGAAGAAAATTAAGGAATGGAAAATAAATAAATATAAGAAGAAAAAGATAAGAATTTAGAATACATTTTGAGTTTTAATAAAAATATAAGTAAAACTATTGAACTTTACAATGACAGGAGAATCACAAGAAGATAAGTAAATTTTATTTTTATTAATTTATTATATTTTTTTTAATATACACAATAAAATAAAGTTGAAAGAAAAAAAAAAATTGAAGTAAAGGATATAACTTTACCTTTCATTAGAGAAATCATTCAGTATACAGAATAGCTTTTCACAACATTTTTAGAGAAAAAACGATCCAGATGGGAAAGCTTTGAAAAAAGAGAAGAGTTCGTAAATATTTTAATTTAAAAATAATGCATGAAAGTCATTTAAAAAGTCTACATTTTTTAATAGAAAAATAAAATAAAAGATGATGGTATTTTGACTGTGCAAATACTTCGAGATGCGTGTTTAGAGCTTAACAGCGGATTTTGTGTTTCTGAGAAATTGTACTTGGACGAAAAAAAGATCGAAAGTCAAGAATAAGAGGAGGAAGAAGAAAATAATAAATAAAAATAAGAGGAAAAGAAGATGGTAAAAATGGAGAGCATTAAAGTGATAGTCAGCCATAAGAAAAATAGAAAAAAAAATTGTTAAAGAAAAATGACGTTGATTTTTCTGAAAATGGTTCCGCTGCTCATTACGGAGAAGGGCAGGAAGGGGATGAAGATGAAGAAATAGAAGAGGAGAATGAAAACGAAGTCGAAAATTCTTCTGATGAATACTTATATGACGACTAAAAGAGTAAAACTTACGGAGAAGAGTCTAATGGAGACAGCAAACAAATAACAAACAATGAAAACTAGTTTTTAAGAAGCATGGAAAATAATCCAAATCTAAAAACAAAGAAAGTTCCTTGTAAGAAAAGACTAATAAATAATATAAATTTTTTTTATTCGCTAATTTATTTATGCGAAACATAATTTTTCGATAAATAACATTTAATTATTTTTTTTTAGTAAAAATTTGGGGCCTCACTGGCGAAGTGCAAAAGCAACATTGGATGGAATTTAAAGTTGATAGTCTGTCCTCTTTGTATTTCAGCTCTATCATTTTCTGTAAAGTCGTGGGCAACTACGTGGAGAGAAAAATGTCTCAAATATAAAAGCAACCATAAACTGCAAATAATTAGCAAATGGCAGCCCCTAAAAAAGGCGGATAAAAAAATGCCCAAAGCAATATGGATTTAGAATATGACGAAGAAGAAGAAGAAGATCAAAATTAGGACGAAGATGAGGAAGAGGATGAATTTGAAGAACCTCAGCCTTCTAAAAAGAAAAGATTACATAAAATTAAGGATTTAGATGAATATAGATACGATGGAAGCAATGAATAAATGAAATAAAAATAAAAAAAATTAAATGAATTATTAAATATGAGAAGATCAGAAAGATCTACCAAGAATCGTCATAGTTTAAATGAAAATGTACATAAATAAATAATATTTTATTTTGAATTGATCGATTTTATATATTTGCTATATTTAAAAGCAATGGGATGATCAATGTAGAAAATGCGGTGATTTCGGAGAGGTTATTTGCTGCAGTGTCTGTCCATCAGTTTATCATTTATAATGTGCTAGACTAAAAGTAATTTATTTCATAATTGTATAATTAAAAAAATATAATCCTTAGTATTTATTTAAAATTAAGGTTATTCCCGAGGGAAATTGGACATGCATGGACTGTTTGAAATAAATAGCTACCAAATAAGCATCTTCCAGAACTACGAGATCTTCAGCTAAATAATATTGATTTGTTATAACATTACTACCTAATTATCGCCTATTTAAATAAAAATTAATAATATAACTTTTAATAATAATATTATTATTCTATTTTAATAAAATATAATTTTAATAAAATAAAAACTCATTCGAACATTTAAATTATTTGGAAAAATCAAATAATCAACTGCATTTTTATTTAATTTAATAAATATCTTATTGCAAATATTATTTATATCAATTTCTACCCTATTCTAATAAAGGCAAATATATAGTGAATTATAATCTATTAAATTAATTTAAGTCAATTATTCCTCACATTATTTCTGTCATGTAAAATTATAATTTCATCAAAATTAAAGTGAGCTTTTAACTATTAAAAACTAATACAATAACTATCTAACTAATTAATACAAAAGGATAAATAAAATAAAAATAAATAAATTAAAAATTATAATATAATATTTCAAGCAAATTGTAAAATGGTATTTTATATTGTCGGATTAGGATTAGGAGATGAAAAAGATATTTCAGTCAAAGGATTAGAAGTTGTGAGAAAATGTGAAGAGATTTATTTAGAAGCATATACTTCCATTTTGGGAGTTAAAAAAGAAAAGTTAGAAGCTTTTTACGAAAAACCTATAATGTATTATAAATTAAATTATTAATTAAAATAAAGAGAACATGAAAATTAACTTGTTTTTTAATACAATTTTTAGTGAGGCTGATAGAGATATGTGTGAATAGCAAATTGATGATATTTTAGAAAATTTATCAAAAACTCCTCAAAAGAATATCGCATTTTTGGTTGTCGGTGATCCTTTCTGCGCCACCACTCACAGTGACTTATATTTAAGAGCTGTTTAATTGAAAATACCTGTAGAAGTCATTCATAACGCCTCAATTGTGAATGCCATAGGATGCACCGGATGCCAAGTTTACAGATTCGGAGAAACCATTTCCATTCCTTTCTTTACTGAAAAATGGAGACCCATGTCCTTCTACCCTAAAGTAACTCAAAAAATTTCAATGTGTATAAAAGTTGATTCTAAAAAATAAGATATTATTACTATCTTTTTTATTTGATTGTTAGCTTTTGATAAATAGAAAATCCAACCTCCACACTCTGTGCCTTTTGGACATTAAAGTCAAGGAAAGATCCGAGGAAAATTTGATTAGAGGAAGAGACATTTTCGAGCCTCCCAGATTTATGAGTTGCCAAACCGCAGTTGAATAGTTATTAGAATGTGAATAAACCAAATAGGAAGGAGCTTTCACTCCTGAAACTAAATGTTTTGGAGTTGCCAGAGTCGGATTTGATAATTAGAAGATTGTAAGTGGAACCATGAAAGACTTTTTAGACATCGATATGGGACCTCCTCTTCACTCTTTTGTTATATGCGCTGATGAATTACACCCCATTGAAATTGAAATGTATGAACATTACTTATGGTCTAAAACTTAAGAAAAATAATAGAAAAAAGAAGAAGGAGAAGAAGCTAAAAAAGAATAAAATAATGAAGAAGAATAAAAAACTAACTGATTTAACAAATTATAATATTTCCATATTTTATACTAATTTAGTTCGTACTAACTTATTTATATTCATAGGTTGTTAAAATGTTAAAAAAATATAACTATTCTTATTTAATTTTTTTCATTTCTAATTAAACCACATTTTTAGTATATGCATATTCTATTATGATATGCTTTCAAACGATCCCTAAGTTATCCTAAATAAATAAATAAATATAAATTTTTATTTTATTTTTATTAAATATTTATTTTATAAGGAAGTACCATTTTTTAAATTAAGGCCAAAATTCATTTTTTTGCAATATTTCCTTATTTATGGATTAGTAAAAGTATTTCCAGCATGAAAGATTATGTTCAAATTCGAAAAGATCTGATATTTTTCTCAAAATAAGCAAATATAGTAATAATTTTTGATTTTTATCATTCTTTTTATTTTCTTTTTGAATTTTAGACAGTTCAAAATTTAAAATAGTACTTTTAAAAAATAATTATAATTTTATTATATTTAAATAATTTATATTTGATGTTTACTTAAATTATAATCTCATTTCTTAGTATGTCTTTATCTTACTTTATTCTGTTATAAACTCTATAATTTCTTTTTATGTAATAATTTCATACTTTTCTAGTTCTATATTATACATATCATTATTTCCAAAATTAATTCTATTTAATTAAAATTAATATTATTATTCAATTAAGTATATAAATAAATACATTTATATTATTTTATTTTACGCCTATTTTAAAGATACATATTATTATTAAATATTTTATTCAACTAGTTTTTTTAACAGTATGTAACTTTTTGATTCTACAAATTTTTAGAATTATTTTACATTTAAAAAATTCCATTATTTTTACATTTTATCATAATATTCTTCCATCTATACTAAACTCAATTTATGAATTCCATAAAGTAAAAGATAAAAATGAGAAATCTCTAAACTACTATCTATATGTTAATTAAGTTAAATATTCTACTATTAAAATAATTAAATAATTAAAATTACACTCTTTAATTAATATTTCTTATATATCTATAACGATTTTTATTCTACTTAATTCATATTAGTATGTAAAAATTTATTCTTAAAACTAATCTTCTACTAATTCCTTTTCTTATCGTAAAGGTATACTAGAATTCTGGAAATCTGAATTACAAGGTTATTCTACGATTATTTATGAGGAACTTTTTTGAGAAAATGATATACCTTTAAAATAAATAAATTATTAATTAAATAAATATATGAGTTTTAATATTAAGTACTTGATGAATACGGTTCCTTTCTATCACTCTAGCTACAGAAAGAATCTATATTATTTTATTATTAATTTTTGTTAGCAGTAATAGAACTTTCATCTGAATTTTCACTTATTCTAGATCTATTTAAATTTATAATAAATAGTTATAATATTCCTAGATTACTCTATATATTTATTACAATCTAGTTTATCCTTTGGGGTTTTCATTATTATTTTGTATATTTTAAGGACTTTCATCTAAATTATCACTTATTCTATATTTATTAAAATTGTAATAAAACAAATAATTATGATGTTCTTAGATTGTTTTATATATTTATTACAATTTAGATTTTCCTTTAACGCTTTCATTATTATTCTTTATATTTTAAGAATTTTCTAAACTTTCTGAATTTTATTTGTCCTTAATTCTATCAGTTAATTAATTATTAATATCAAAAAAATGTAGTATCATACTATCTATTTTAATGTTTTAAGTCTGAGCTAATTGAGATTATATTAAATCCATTTAATATTAGCAATCTTACTAGTTTAATAATTCTAAAGCTTTATGAATATAAAGTTCTTCTTTTGAAATTCGGTTATCTGGTTAAAATTGAAGCATTCTAGAAAGTAAATCTTTTGTTTCTAATGATAAACTGTTATATTTATTCATTATGTTATTCCTCTCAGTTAATGAAAAATCTTAATTTTTTTATAGCAATTCTTTCAATTAAAGTTATTCTTAACAATATTTTTCTTAGATTTTAACTTTTTATATATCTGAATAGCTATTATTAAATAAATGTTTCCCAAAAAGTATGAAAAAAAATATACATCCTATACTCCATATATCAACCTATTAATATTAATATATTATAAAAATTTAACCAATAATTTAATTTTATTTACTTTGTATCCATAACTTAATTTCTAAATAACTTCGGGAGCAATATAACAAGGAGATCCTATTAAGAAAATATACTTATAATATATAAAAATTTATAAATATAAAAAATATTTTTATACCCACAATACTATTACATTCATCATAGAAATGGTCTTTTTAAACGGATAGCCCAAAATCACAAATTTTCAGCACTCCATTTTTTATTAATATATTTTCAGGCTTAAGATCTCGATGAAAAATATGCTAATAAATAAAGTAATATAGATTTAATATATTATTATAAATATTAAAAAGGATACTTGGTTGTGAATAGATTATAATCCTGCTAAAATTTATATGAGATATTTCAATGCTTTTTTCTCAGATATATCTTCTATACCCTTCTATTAATATATTTCTACCTCTAGATTTTACTCACACAGTTCGGTTATTAAATATCTAAATTATATTGTTGATTTTTATTTACATTTATAATATATTTTCAGAAATTCTTTAAGAATGAAAATTTTTAAATTATTTTATTTATTTAAAAATAATTCTAATATATATTAATAAAATATTGGTGTTTTATTTAATCCATTGAAATATATATCTATTTTTATTTTTCTTTCTTTGGAATAAATATTACTTTAAAAATATTAAAAAACATAAAAATTTTTAATACTAATTAATATTAAAAAATATTATTTATATATTTTATTAATTTTTATAATTTATTTATTAATTTTTTTGGTTTTAGTCAAAAAATTTCTATTCTTAAAAAAATAACTGAAAAAGTATATATAAGGTCAATTTACATATTTAAGTCATCTTCACAATATCCAAACATTTTTAATATATGTTGGTTGTCTTTGAGTAAGTCCAAATGATGAATTTCATTCTCTAGTTATTTAATATAATATTCTTTCAATTAATCTTGTTATGTTATACATTTTCTATTAAGTATATAAAACATTTAAATTATAGATTAATTAGTAAATTATAAATATATATAAAGGAATTTGATTAGATAAACAAAATAAAATTTCTTAAATTATTAAATCTAACTTTTTCCGTTTATAATAAAGTATGAATTTTAGCAATCTTAATACTTATTCCATACGATTAGATGTATATATAAATAGTAATTTACTAATTAATTTAACTTAACATATTCTGGTAAGATATTATTTTAATAGCCACTTCTTCTTTAGTATCCTTCTCTATTGCTTTATATACATATCCAAAGTTTCCTTTTCCTAACTTTTGACCAATGATATATATTTTGTTCTAGTATCTTAATTCTTTATCTTACTCTTACATTTTACAAGATTTATTTTTATAATTATCTTCAGTTATTAGAATAATATATTTTTGTTTTATTTTTTTTATTAAAAACGATATTATATATATTTTTTTATTATTGTTTAATTAGTTGTAAAATAATATAAAAATATTATTAATTTACTAAATAGAATTACGTATACACATATAAAATGATAATTTATATAGATTATTTATAATTATCATTATTATTTATATATCATTTACTAAAATATTCAATTTTTAGTAATTAATCCATATTTATTTTTCAAATTTTCCATCCTATCAAATAAAGATTTATCAAAATCCAATTTCTAAAGTATAAATAAAAAATAATATAATAAGTTTCACTAAAATTATTAAATTAAATTACATTTAATTGCTTTTTGTCTGTAGAAATCTTTTAGTTGTTATTTAATTTACTATTTTTGAAAATAGGCTTTACTTTTTAATATTTCTATTATTTTTCTATTTAATTTATCTAAATTAAGATTAATAAAACTATAATTATCTCTATAAATAATCATATTATAAATAATTTATTTTGTACAGGATCAATTGGAGAAGATTAATATATTTTATTATCTAGTTTATTATCTAATTTTACACAATTTTTAAAACCCGAACCAATCTATTTCTATTTTACCTAACTATCATAGTTTTGTTTTTTTTGATATTCTAAGTGAATCTCATATTGATCAGGATAGTGAGGATAATTTCTGAAATACTTATATGGTTCTCTTGTAGTTGTGATATTCTTTTTCTCCAACTTAACAATTCCATTTATATCTCGTTTATTATCTTGAACTGGTATAGATATTTCACATCCTTACAGAAACTCAATAAATTAAGTGTTTCCTTTTTTATTTGCATAATCATCAGTCATCAAGGCACAAATAGCGAAATCAGAATTTTCATCTAATTTAATTTTTAAAGTATAGTTATTGTAGCTCTTTTTGAAGGTCAATATTTTCAAAACTGGATCAAATATGCAAGTGATAATATAATTTTACTCTTTAACTGTGCTATAAATGAATAGAAATTAATTCTGTTATAATATTTATATATAAATTAATAAATAACTTACTTTTGATATTCCTTTTCAAATTATTTCTCTTCTTCTTTTAATAAGGGAAGAGGCTTTCTCATAAAGCTAAAGTCAGATACTGTATTATTAACATCTGGCATGTGATGACTAAATACTCTACCTTCTCCAGTCATTACATAGTATCCATGTTCATTTGAATTTTCAAATAAAAAATTATTTTCTTTTGCAATATTTTTATCACAAATTCTTTCAAAATTAAATAAATTTATATATTATTGCAAATTAAAAAATTCAATTTTTGATTTACCCAAATCCAATTTGTGAAGTATCTGTACATTCTCCAGAGTATTTAAAGGAAAAAATATATTGTTTATTTATATCAAGAAAAGGTTCTACTAAAGATACCTTATATAAATTATGTATTTTTCGTAGAAATATTATTTATAATAATATATTATATGGAAAAATGAATTACTTTATACTTTTTAAAAGGCACTTAATTCTTAGTATTTTTTTAGTTTTTTTATTTTTATTAGTCATTTTTTTATTCTTCTTCATTTTCTTATTCTTTCACATCAATCTATTTATCATCTTCTATTAATAGTTTCAATTTTAGCTGGGGTTTATTCAACTCAAATGAACTATGTTTCTAATCGATTGAAAACTTAAAGTCAATTTTCTAAAAATTAAATTGTTAATAACTACAAAAAAAAATTAAATATTGAGGCAATCATTTGAAAAATTACTTTGGAATCAAATTCATTTTAATCTTCATATGCGGCTCCTAGTCTTTTATAATTTAAAATATATGATTTGAGAATTCTTAATTAAATAAAACTAAAATTTACATAGTTTTATAGCAAGTATTTTTCCAAACCCCAGCATCATAAGAGGGTTTTTTCTACTCTTCTGTTTATGACATTTTCTTAAAGATTTATTATTTAAGAAATATTATTTTTAAAATTATATGTTTTAGGGAAATTTATATAGTTATTTATATTCTAAAAATTCTAACTATAAATTAATGTAATTAAAATAATTAAAGAAATAGTATTAATAATTTAATTTTAATTGTAGCAATACTATGTTTATTAAAAAAATTAAGGTATATAAAAATTTCACAAGCAATAATATAATAATTTATTATCCAAAGTTGAAAATGAGGGGAGGTAATATGCCATAAATAAGAACAAGATTTTTCAATCTTGCAAAGGGAACTGTTGAGGGAGGAGCAGCAATAGGATAATTTTTCAATAAAGTATATCGATATATCCACCCAAAAAAAATTTATTTTAAAAGAAAAAACCTACCAATTAGATATTTTCAACAATTTGATATGGTTTCATATAGTAAATTTATCATTAATTATAACTTAGCAATTATGTAATTAAATAATATTTCATATAATATTCAGAGGAAAGTTTGAATTACTTACCTAATAGCTATATTTACTTTTGTGTATTCTTTGGAAGCATGTTTTGTGGCTATTATATAGCATTTTCTTAATATGATTATGATTTAAAATATTACTTATATATTCGATTTCCCGAATAAATGCATAGATATGAAATTGCAACAAACCATCTACATAGCTACTTAAAAGAAACTTAAGTATATTTACTTTATTTTTAATTTGATAATTTATATATTTCTATTTGGAATAAATTTATCGTTTTTATCGTTTAGCTTAAATATATAGGAGAAATACACTCAATTAATACAGAATCAGATTATTATAATTTTAAAGAATAAGTTAAAGATAAATGGTTCAATATTAAAGCTAAGCAAGAATAGGAAAACAAAGATAGAATTGTTTTAAACCAGTCAGCTAAAAGTAACATATATATTTATATGTAATTTTCTTTTTATAAATTTCCCCTTTTTTATTTACCATATTTAGATTACGATCAGTCTATTTAATAATTAGAAGAATATATTTCTACTCAAGACAAAAATATTAAAAATATTAGATATTCTCAAGAAGAAAAGTGAATAATAAATAACTAAACCATATTCTATTTCATTAAAAAATATTATAAGATTCTATTGTCCTAATTTATCGCTAATAATATCTATATTATATATATTTATATATTAGTTATATTATAATATAAATTATTTAAGTAATTTGTATTTGTGTCTTCTCTAAATCAGTTGGAATTTATATCTTTAAATCTATTTCATAATCTAATATGAATTATATATAAGAGTTAAACAAACCAATATATTTATAAAATAAAATACCTTCCTTCCTTTCTTACTTACTTACTTACTTATTATCATAAATGTATAGATTTTTATTCTATTATTAATTAATTATAGATCTTATCAAATTAATTACATTATTAGTATAGTTTTATTATATTTAGTTTTTCTCTATATTTAAAGTATAAAATATTTCAACTATTAATATAGTAGGAAAATAAATAAATTAATAATAAATAAATAAAAATACCTTCACTCTTTATTTGTTTGATTTTATTTTGTTCTTCAGTTTAATTTATATTTTTTTCCTTTTCCTCTATCTGCAGTTTTTCAAACTATTCTAAAAGTTGATCTTTACTTTAAATTTTTTCGATTTCATCTGCATTTAAATTTTATCCCTTATTTTACTTTTCGAAAAGAACTTCAATTTATTTAAGTTTTTTATTTATTTTTCTCAATTCTTTTTCATTTTATGATAAATCTTAAGTATTTAAATTTTAAACCTAATTATTGTTATTGATATTGTTATTGTTATTGCTATCTAATTCCT
This sequence comes from Miamiensis avidus, assembly GCA_037039885.1. Lineage (NCBI taxonomy): Eukaryota > Ciliophora > Oligohymenophorea > Philasterida > Glauconematidae > Miamiensis > Miamiensis avidus. Next base: position 135,082 of record JAWVGU010000103.1, read on the forward strand.
CTTATTATTTAATAGATATATCCTATTTTTCTTTAGATTCGATATTATTTAATTATAGTTCTGGTTCTCCTAAAGAAGGAAAATTATCTTCGTTGTCACAATTTATATAATTTTTAGTTTTCTATGATGAATTAGAATGAGATTAATATTAATTTTATTATTTTTCACAAACTCCTTAATTTTGTTATTAATATTATTATCCTTTATTTCTACCATTTTATTTATTAGTATTGGAAAATTTGGTTTAATATCCATTGCTATATTATTAGTCTATTTATTTTTCATTATTTTTAAAGGATTTGGTTTTTTAATTTAAATTTTAATTATCAATGTTTTTTGAATATTAATAATCTTTTCTTCCTAAATCGTTATTGTTGGGATTATTTCTACTGTAATTATTTTTTTATTAGTTTTATTGCAATTAATTGATTTTTTATTAAGCTTCAATGTTATTATTTCCCCCTCTATTTATTTGTTCAAATTCACTTTATTCTAATTATGTTCTTCTTTATGGAATAATATAAGTTCTTTATGCTAATTATTCATCATTCTAGTATCCAGGTCGAATTTTAACCTCCTTTCTCCAAGTTCCATCATTTCTTTATGAACTTTTAATAACAGTTGGTTCTTAATTATTACTTTCTTTTGTCTAGTTCATTACGATGTTGAAACAGTCAATTAAAATTAGATTTTGTTCTTTTTTTTCGTCCAAATTTTCGTTTCTTGGAATTATTTTTATTTTATATTTTAATGATAAATAAATAATAATTTGTGTGTTGTAAAATTAATATAGAATGGATGCAACAATATATGTATGTATATATAATTAATTTTACATATATACTCAGTGAAAACAGAGAGATTTGAGAAAATCAGATGAAGTATATATCAAGTATTAAACCAAACTAACTAATTCAATCCATTAGATAGTAACTTTATTAATCATATTCAGAATAATTTTACCTAATAAATTTAATTGTTGAGTATAATATATTGTCCAATAGAACTTCAAAATATCTAACTCTCTAATTTAAAAATAATAAATAGAGTTATTTAGTATAAAATAAAATTAAAAATTCAAATTATTAAAAATTTTCCCAAAAAAATTATAAAATTCTCGATATTATTAATAAAGTGATTTGTATATTTAACAAATACTTAAAGTCATTAAAAATAAGTAATTATATTTTTTTGCTGCAAAATAATAATAAGGTTGTTAAAATAACTATTATTTGCAATTAATAATTTATTTATTTTAATTATAAAATAAAATAGAATTGCAAATTTTTAAAAACTATAGTTATAACCTAAATTAAAGAGTTTTACATAAAATATAATAAGATGAGAGGATCTGGAAGTATAAGAAATAGCATACCAATGGGATGTCTTAAAGGAATCCATGAGTCAAATATTGGGCTAAAAGCAGAAAATGATTATAGTTTAATGAGTGATTATGGTTTCATGTCTGGTATTGGTTCGGGAATATAAGAAAGGCCTAAAAAAATAGAGTCCACTAATTCATATTTAAACAAAATTGAAAAAAAATATAATAATGATCAAGATTAATTTGAAAATGATTCGCACGATTTCCCAATTGGAAGATAGTAATTAAATTAATTAACATTTCACATTGGGCTTTATCTTATAATTTCAATTTTTTGTATATAGAATTCCTTATGAACAGTCTGATGGAACTATTGTATAAAGATTAACAATTAGAAATCAAGAAGATCGCATACCTTAAACGTTTAAAAACATCGATAATGCAAGATAAAACCATCTCTAAAATTAGCAAAATATTTAACAAAGTAATGGCGGAAACTTGTATGTTTCTGGAAAATTGTAACGTAGAACAGAAAATACAAATTATGGAATGAGACTCTAATAACAAACTTAAAATATTGACCAATAAGATTAATATAACTAATAGATTAATTAATAATATAATAGTAATTAGTAAAGATAGGGAAATTAGAGTTTCTAGTAGTTTTAAAATAACCACATTTAAACTGGAAATGATAGGTAGTTTGCAGATAGTGGAAACTTTATTTAACAATCTTAAAGCAATATGAATATGTAAAACAGCAACTACCAAAGTCCGAATAAAAATTAAAGGAATTTAAATTAGCCTGATAATAATTTTATTCCAATGAGAAATAGCAATTAAAATAATATAAATAACTTTAATTATAACAATAATAATTAAGGAAACAACCAGAGTCAATTTCAAAGAAATAACAGATCATTTCTGCCAGATGATAGAGAAAATGTTAGTACATATTAACCATAAAATAGACCTACAAATAACCCTCAATAAGATAGAAACACGCCAATCGGAAACAGATAGCAGGCTGGAAAAAGTAAAGAATAGTCTTTTTTGGGTGGGTTATTTAATAGAAAATTTAATTCAGAAGATGAAGAGCAGCGAAAAAAAAATTTTGGAACATGGCTGCTAAATATATATCAAATTTACCAAGTACTTAATAAAGAAATGCTCCTATGATCCTAGAACTATACAACATGGCAGATGAGTAAGGAATTTCTGAAAATAGATGGAGTTAGTTTTTACATGACTATTTTTAAAATTAAAATTGAATTAAAAAAAATTATAATTTCATATATTAAGTTATAATTTTATTTTAAATTTTTTTATATAATTAAATATATAATTTTTATTTATTCAAATTTATTTCAATTAATTTTTTTTTTTTTTTAGTTTAAAAGAATTTATTTATGCTTGAATATAAATCATGTAAATTCATATAAAATAACTAACTAGACTGTATTATAAAGGCAATTACCACTCTTTTTTCTAATTTTTACTTTTATTCATATTTAATAAAAAAAAAATATATTTTTTTAATTACAAATATTATTCTAAAATAATAAACAAAAAATTATTCCTTTTCAATATTAATTATTTTTATGGAGAAAGACATAGAGTTTTTGAAAAGGAGACTTGAAATAAGCCAAAAGGAAAACGAAACTTTGAAAAAAGAGAATTAAGTTATTAAATAGGAATTAGCATCATGTAAATCAGTTATACGTTAAATAGCTGAAAAGAAATCAGAAAGAATGATGGGAAAATCTTAATATTTTGATGCTAAAACAGAAGAGGAGCTAAGGATCGTTTTAGACTTTTAATCTTAAAGAATTAGATTTTTAGAAGATGTAATATTATTAAATATTTATTTAAGTTATTAAAATTATTTAACCGTATAATTAATTTTGTAAACTTTTGTTAAAGGAATTAGATAGATCGCATGTAAAATATGAGAAAAAATTATTTAATACAGAAACTCCAGAGTTAGGTGTTCGTCCTCTATCTTCTTAAATAAGCGATCAATTTAATACAACTTATCAAATGAAAAAAAATGCTTAAGATAATTAAGATGAAATGTAAAAAATAACTTAAGGATATGCGAGGGAAATTGCTTCTCTAAAATAAAAAATAGCTAAACAAGATGCAGAATTAATAATAAGTGGCATATACAGTAATAATAACAGTAAATAATAACCTGAAATATTAAGATAGTAAACCCCCATTGGCATCCATAATAATAGTAATAATCTTAGCAGCAATAATTTAGTTTTGAGTGATATAAAGAGAAACAGTTTATTATAAAATTAATAATAATTATCAAGTTCACTTAATACAGTATAACGTCCCAGCAGCATTCATAAATCTACTAAAAGTATTAATAGCCAATTTGAAAACAAGTTTGGCCATTTATATACGAACACAAGTGTATTGGAAGACAACAGCAGAAGCTAAAAAATATTGGAAAATAGTTTTCAAACACCATAGTAAAATAGCAATGGTGTAAATCTGTAAACTAAATAACATGCTAATAGAATTCTAGACTCCCTAGAGTCTATTCAAAAAGTTGGAAATCAATAGTAGCAATAAGGAAAACTTTAAGTAAGTAGGACTAAATAAAATATATTATCATCAATAAAATAAACTCCTTATAAGACAGGAATATATGATGATTATATTAATAAAGTTTCTAAGCAAAATATATGAATAACATTATACTATAAATTATATATAATTTTATTAATTTCTAAGTGTATATATAATATTACTAATAATAAAATAAAATTAGTCATCTATCAATCAATTAATCTAATATATTATTTCCATTAACTCAAAGCACTCCCACTTTTTGTTTTGCTTTTTTATTAATTTTTTTTATCGCATTTTTAAGTTTGTCAGTACGCTAAACTTATATTGAAGAATTTCTTTTATCAGAATCAACTGATATAGAACTGACTGTTTGCTATTATGCGTTATATTTCTTACCTTGACTCATCATTTATTATTAAAGTTTTTGAATAACTTATAATTGCAAATTAGCCTAATTTCTAACACCGCTGATTAAATCACATTTAGCATGGCTATGATCTTCATTGGACAGAAATTGAAAATGAATAATACTAAGGTGAAATTTAATTATTCAAAATAATTATAATAAAGAATAGAAAAATTTTTTGTACCTGGTGTCATTGGCCTAGTGGCTGAAAACTAATTCTCTGGGAATTATTTTCATAAACGGCTTATATTGTTCGTCAAAATAAAATTATAAATGGTACTTATCGCAATCCACAACTTCATAGTGGTGGGTAGAATCGTATAGACTTTGCAATTCTTGTTTCATTTGAATAAGAAATTTCTAAGCTTCTTATTTTTTTAAAGATTATGAATGCCTGTTATCTTTTACTCTTGTGTTTAGATGTTTTAGATCATTTATTTTTCTTGAGTTTCATCTCTAAACATTTCCATTTCCATTTTTTCATATAAAAATACCATTTTTATTTGGGATCCTTCCTTTTAATAAAGCAATATCGTAATTTAATCATTTATAAACCCTAAAATAGAATGGCATTTTTATATTTTAAGTTTAATTTCTCCCTTCGGCGTTTGAATATTTTCTATTATCTTAAAATGGCATAATAATATAATTATATGATAAAAATGTTATAAATTATTACTTTGTTAATTGCTATCTATCTCCGGTTATCAAAGTTTATAGTTACTGAGACTTATAGGAAATCTATTATCTTAATTATTGAAATAATTGTATTTATTTGAAGTGGGAAAATAGTTAAATATTATATAACTTGTATTACATCTTAAGCTTGCTGTCTAGATTAAACAAGAAAATTAAAACTCTTTTTAAGATTTTATGACTTTCCAAACATTTGTTGCTTTTGCTCAGTAAAATTAATATTTAATAATTAATTAATACCAATGGCTTTCATTATAAATTATATAACTCCAGCATTTTCTTTAATTTTCTGAGAATAAGAATCATTTTAATTTTTCTTTTTTTTCTTAATTTTACTCTGGTTTTATAATATAAGAGCTTTATATAAACTGTATTTTTCGGTGCACAGAGATCCTATAGGACACTGTTCACATTTATCTCCAAATTCAATGTTAAAAATAAATAGATGTGTTTTAGTAAAAATAAAAAATTTTTTCTACACGTTTTCAGTAAATGTTCTAAATTAACAAATTAAAAATTTTATTTTTAATTAAATATATTTAATTTTATTACTCTTATATATAGCACCACCCAGAATTTTATACCATTTCTATTTCTCCCATATAATTGTTATATATGAGATTATTCTATAAATGATGCACTAAGTTATTTTAAATCCAGTTGTCTATGATTTCTGTTATGTAAGAATCTCTTACTTCCTAAAAATGTGGTTTAAAATTTACTTTTAATAGTAATTTCTAAAATATTTACTATTGTTGATCCCTGATCTGTAATGGATTTATTGGTCTGGGAATGATCATAATTCATTAAAATTTCGAGGTAATCATCCACTCGATCATGTGAACTTTTAGAAAGTAGATTTCCTGTATGAAAATAAAAAATGAAAATGCTATTGTACCCCTATTTTAATATATATTAAATATACCATAAAAATTTGCGAAATATTGGTAAATATGAATTAATAGTTGAGGTTTATGTTGACACTTTTAAATTCCATGTTCAAATAACAAATAGACTAAATTTTCTACCAATTTTATTGGAATCACTGTTTTAATCATATTTTTAACTATAATAAAGTAGATGCTTTCATTTTTTCCAGGGTGTTATTACATTTCGGGTTGGTATTATTATAAAATTTTAGGTAAGAAAGGACATTGCTGCAGAATATGATTTAGAGTATGAATAATTTGCAACAACAGTTATAAATCAGAAGAAAAAATATTTTGGCTAAAAGTTGCACTTTATTTTATTTAAAAACCTAAAAAACAACAAATTAGTTAATTAAAAAAATATATAAAAAGCACAGTTTTACCATTTAATCAATACAGTCAATTGTCAAACAAACAGTTTTAAAATAGTTTTTTTCTTTTTAGTTTCTCATATGACTTTGGTAATCATTTCCTTCCTAAACATTTACTCCTTCAGAAACTCCATTTTTGTTTTTTTCATTTTACTACGAGCCTTCTTTACTCTTATTACTAATTTAAGGAATTTCTAATAAATGCACCAAAATGAGAAGGAGTTTTTTCCCTAAAAAAGCTTTCTCCCACCCTATCGATTTACATATTTTTATTATCTATGGTAGAGATTTTTCAAAATGGTGCTTAGTTTACTCAATAACACCCTCATTATATCCGGAATTAATCATACAGTAAATCGATCTGAGAAACGAAGATAATATCAACGGTTTCAAATTTTCATTGACGGTGTTTTGCTTTTACTCTTAAGGGTCTTCTTGAATTACTGATGTTTATTAAAGAAAATTTAATTTTAAATTTATTTTTACTTTTGTTTTTAATTTTTACAAAATAGATTTTAAATAATTTCGTCTGAAAACTCATTTAACCCCATTTAAAACTAATAAATATAAAAAAATTTATTTATTTAAACTGACAAACCCTATAATCTAAAATTTAAGAATCCGATAAAATTTAATTATGATTACAACAGAATTTTGCTCAAGAAAGCATTTTTATTCAAAACTTGACTATTTGATTTAATCTTTTTAGGTCTAGGTTAAATTTTCGAAAAAATATCCTTAAATTTTCGTCTAATTTTTCAAAATATCAACATTAACTCTGCTTTTATTTTTTTCTTTTAATTCAGATTTTAATTTACTTTGCTTCAAGGAATTGCTATTATTTTCATCATTCTTTCCTTCCTTGTGCTATTAATTTATATATTCTTCTCCACTGTTAACAATGAATTAGTCAATTTACTCATATAAATTATCTCCAGTTTAAATGTTTTGTGTGTTAAAAGTTATGGTAGGGTCTAAAAACATTATGAGTTTTTCGCTGGCATTTTAGTTTCCAAATATATAATGTTACACTTCAAATATATAGCTCAGTTCACTCTTTATATTGAGTTTTTTAATTTAAGGCCACTCATACTCATTTCTTAAAATAATAAAAATATTGAAGGTAAATCATAATTATTTAAAATATCTCAAATTTACCTTATTTGTTGAATTAGTTTCGAAATTGAAATATTTTTACAAGCTAAGATACCTACATGTTTCCTTTTTAGTCAAATATCAGGGTCTCTTCACTCTACTTTACTTCTCCGTTAAATAACATGAATTATTTATGAAACGGAATGTCTTTTAGGAAAACTTTTCCCTCCAAAATATCAGCCATTCTTTATAATAAACGGAAGGCAAGAATACCATTATTTTCTACTTTTTGTCTAAAATTAAAAAAAATAATTACTTATTGTAAACTCTATTCAATTCTGTTCTATAGAAAAATTGTGTTTTACTTTCCTTCCAACATTCCCAGTATTATATCAATGCTTATGCACAAGTCTTCTGTCATTAAATATTATTTAGGAATAGATAGCAGAGTATTTTCAGAATGAAGACACTTTATAAAAATTATTATCAATTTAAAATGATTATGAGAATATAAATAATTTACTAAATTAAAATTTATGTATGAACATATGAAATATAATTTATAACTAATATTACTCTTTTTATAAACGAATTGTGCTGAAAAGAATTCATTTAAGGACGCATACTAACACTGTTAATTAGCAGTCTTAGATAGTAAATGCAAATCAAAGAAAGTTAAATTTTTTCTTCGTTTTCTTTCTCATTATTTCTGCAATCTCTTTCTAAATTAAGTGTCAATCTATTTTTAATTTGTTAATTAGTAAAATGTATAATAGGTATAATAAATAAAAATTTCACATTTCTAAAACAGTTGAAATGGAAGGGGGCCCAAGCTATTAGAAAAACTAATGCCTTAAAAGCTAGTCTTTTTCTACTTCATTGCAAACAAGCCTAGAAAAAAATAGTAAAACATTTGCTATTTCCAATTCTCCCTACTAGTAGTTAAGCATTTCTTTGTAGGTATTTGTTAAAAGCTTATAAATTATTTTCATATTATCAATATCCCACATCATATGATCTTCATCAGTGTAGAGCAAGAGTTTTGAAGAAAAAATCCTTATGGCCTAATTATTTTTCACAAATAAAATTGGTAATTTTTCTTACTTATAACTTTAATTTTTTCTATATAATATTTACTTCGGTTTAGGCTTTCATGCAATCCAAAATTATTCCCTTCAAATTTAATTCATAAAGGGATAATTTGGACTAATTAAAAGCTTTAGAAATAATTTATTTTTTATTCGGTCTGTAAACAAACTCAAGAAATCGAAATATCTCTTCTATACATTACAATAAAGTGTCATTTTGCAAAAATTAGATATCAGAATAATGCTGCCCACTTGGTAAGTGGGACATTTCATTTTTGGAAAAAATAGGAACTTTTTCTTCATTGTATAGTTCTCCATATATTAGGGCCCATTCTTAATAGATATCTCTATTTACATTTGTGTTTCCTATTTTAGACATATTAAAACATATAATACTATAAAATATAATGGTGTAAAGGAAAATACCTAAATAATTTAAAACAATTTTCCCGTTTTCCATCCAATTCATTATAAAGGATATAACTGATTTTTAAGAATTAATCCCCTAATTATATTTAATAATTACTTAATTACAGATACTATATTTTTAATTAATCATTTACACTATATTAGTCTTCCATTGTTTCTCTTACAATTTTAATAGAGGACTACATGATAAGAGGATCTTGTGGAATATTAACTAAATATTATACTATTTTTTCAAACATTTGCCTTTCCCTTGTCTATATAGCTCTATTATTGAATTTAATTTTATATAATAATGGCGCCATAATAAAGTAATTTTTATCTTAATAAGAAATTACGTGTCTTTATTAGCGATTTGCGACATGAAAGTATTGTAATTATTAAGAAGAGTCGAAATCAAAGCAGAAAATAGCTTCACCAACTCATCTTTTTCCTGATTTTTAATAACTTTTGACTATTCTATATTACTAGTTATTTAATCCATTTCAGTAAACTTTTTTTTAACCAAATTTATATAACCGGTAAACACCTCTTGATCAGATTTCATATTGTCTCTATTAAGAATAAGACAAGCTTGTATTACCTAAATATATTTAAATTCCATAACTTAAAAAGTAAAATTTTAAAAATTCCCATTTTTACCTTCAAAAAATGAATTGACATCTAAATATATCCTTTCAACCTTCCAAGTGGGATTTTTATAGTCTTTGTCTAATATTTTATTAAAAATTAAATTGTACTATCCAGATAGGTTAAATACTACTTACCTTTTAATTGATTAATGTGCATGAATTTAGTATTCCAATAAAACTATGGCTATTTTATCTCATAAAGGATCTGCTTTTTTATAATGTTCCTCTTTATGTTTGGGAAAGTTGAGTGCTCCTTCCCTAACTTTCTTCAAATTCATATGTTTCAATTCTTCCTCCCAAAATATGATATAAGCTTGAAAGTTAAACTATATTTGAAAACTTCTGAGCAAAATCTTCTTTATCAAGGCACTTTTCTAAAAATCTTTGAATTAAAAAATATTTATTTTGACATCTGAAAACGCAAAATGTTTATATTACTCTAATGCTTTTAAAATCTTTATTTTAAGTTTATTTTCAATTTCACTCTCTTATTATTCTTAATCTAAAATAAAAGCTATATCATCAATCCATTTATTCAGCTTGTCTATGGTTTTTTTAGAAAAGTATTGGGTGATATCCAGGTTATCAAAAGCCTTAGCATAAAAAAGATATTTTTATAGAAACTTAATATTATCTTAAATTATTCATTTTTACATCAATTAATCCCTAGATAAATATTGTTTTGATAAACTCAAGCTTTTAATGATGAAGTTAATGCTATACAATATCCTTAAGAGCATCATCTACTTCTACCCTTAATTCTTCATGCAAACCATACAAATCTTTAAGAAATTTCATACATCTTTCTCCCAAAGTTAAATATTTTCCATTTTTAGGATAGTCGATCTATATACAGCATTATATAAATAAAAAATATTTTTTATTTTTTTCATTATTACTGTGACCATATTGCTAATAGATCCTATTATGATTTTTTAAATGGATTTGGTATTTTCCACGCTGATAAAAAGATTTTATAAAAAATACTCGCACTATTGACACTATAAAGCATAAATATAATTAGATCCAATAAAAAAAAACATAAGTTATTTTTTACAAATTGTTGGGCTTATGGAAATGAATACTTCCCAAACTCTAAATCCCATTTTTTGACTTTTTTATTCGGTAGAATAGCATAGGTGCCGTGACTGATGCTTTCAGGAGACGTAAATTTTTACTCGCTATTTAAAATTTAACAGGAAATCAATGAAAATGTCTGAGCCTTGGACCTTTTAAGACTTTCATTTTATGATGTGAAAATAACTTCAGATATTTCTACAAGTTATTGTATATAATTGCTGTTTTTAAATCCCATTTCTTCTTCTTATAATTCAATCGGATATTATATGTCGAAAGACCCAGAACTTATAGAACTGTTCATTATAAATTCATTATCTTAATCCCCTCCTCCTCCTGGAAGTTTTTATAATTTGCTTTCAAATTCTGAAATTTTTTGTTTCTCTTCAGTATTTAAAAGATCTTATGAATAATTAAATAATGTAACAGTAAAATAAATACTTTTTATAAATATATACCTGCACTATTTTAAACTTGACTCAAATTTTATTATTATTATGAAGGAGAGCTCTCTATATCTTTGAATTATACAGACAACTAGTTTTATAGTTTCGAGGGTTATTTAAATAGTTACGGGGGATTGATAATTCTTGCTGTAGTTTCTTCAATATGAAATTCTCCCTCATTTTAAGAATTATCTTTTTTGGCACTATTTTCTTATATATTTAAATTCTTTTATTCTGAATCGTTTTAATTTTTTTTTTCCTCTTCTTCACTTTCTTCATTTTTCTATAGCTAAATATCTTTTTAAGACCCATTTATTTTGTATAATTTGATAACTTTTTAATTATTTGAGCTATCTTCGTTTTACCCATTGGAGCCTATATTTTTAGACCCTTCTTCCATTATATTTTCTTTGTTTAAAACTGGTTTATCTTTACTTTCATCCGCGCTATTTGGAAGAAGATTATTATTCGTTTAATCTAAAATTTCCTAATTATTTTTTATTTTTCATCTTTTTCTTGAGGTTGCTTTTTTTTTATTTGATTTGCCTGAACATGTCCCACCACCCTTCATTATTTTTTTATTGAATATAATTATCTTGTTTTTTAATCTAATTCAATGTGATTTAAATATTATCTAAAGAAATTTTCTCTGCATAAATCATCATCGATATCTGAAAACGGATTTATTCGTGATAATGGAAATATTACTTACAAATTTGTATAGCAAATTTTGGTTAATTTATCATAATATTATCCTTTCACTTTATTACTTTTTTGCTAATTACCCTATTTTGGGTATTGGATTTGAATTTCTACTTTAAATTTTTTATTTTCAACATAATATGCTTTATGACTCATTAAATTTTTTTTGTTTTTTAACTCCAAAATACTATAAATTTTATTTTATTAAGAGCTTTATGTAAAATTAATATATATTATAACTATTTAAATTCTTTTTAATCTATTAACTTGTGATTGTTTATCTATGAGGATCGAGTAATACAATGTTTATATTAATAATAATCTAAATTTAGTAGCATAGCAAGAAATAATTTTGCATATAAAATACAAATGACAACAATTTTAATTTCAGACATCCAGATTGATATCCATTTTTCCTAGCAAAAAGCAATTAATTTAAATTGGGAATTTTGGTGCAAATAATAATAAAACACCCAGTTATTTAACCATAGTACATCATAAAATTTAAGCAAACAAATTCCTAATTCACAGTAATATATAAATTAACATTTTGATATTAAATGCATCATTATTTTTAATTTTTAGTGAGAACTGCGAAAAATTATAATAACATTTAAAATAGGAAAGATAAAAAATTTTATCTCTGATGAAAACATAAAATTTTATAATGCAAAAATAATCATTTCTTTTATGTTAAACTATAGTTGTACCTCTTATTTTGGTTAAATTCTAACTGTGTTCAGCACATTATTTCCTGAAGTCAGCGATTTAAAAATCATTTTTGATGAAGCTCCCAACAAGAAAAAAAAGTATATAATTGATTTTTCTACCTTATAAGAATAAAAGCTATTCTTAAATTTAATAACACTGAATATAACATTTTACGATGAAGATTTCTTGATTGACTTGTCTAATATTCTAAACTTTATATAAAACTAATAAATCTAATTATAAGGATTTGAGTTTTAGTATATCACTAAAAATCACTCTACAAGTATTGTGAAACTTTTGTAAAAATTGTTAAATACACAAACAAATTTAAAGAAATTGTCTTTCATTGATTAGTCAAATTCTATTTTCGCTGAGACTATTTTAGCTGTTGATTCAGCAACTTTACAGAGTATTGTAGAATTAGATATCAGCTATAGAACTCAAACAAGTGAAACTCAAAATAAGAAGAATAATTCTATCGTTTCTATAAATGAAGGCACCAATTATCAAGCCCTTGTTCGTTTATATGAATATGCAATAGGTTTAAAAAATGTCATAATTTAGAATTTTATAATTTAGAATGAAAAAACACTAGATTAATTAGCGAAATTACTTCACCATAAAAATAAATTAGAAAAACTGCATTTCATTGACGCATAAATTCCTCTTTAAAATTTAAAACTATAAGAAGTCTAAAATTGGTAATTTGACTAAATTTTTAAAGGAACACACAAAGAACTTAAAATTTCAATAGCCTCTTAATTTGAATATTAATTGTATAAAAATCTATTTTTCCAATAAAGTGGTATTTTTAAGAACTTGGAAAGATTATAAATAAATGTATCTAAAATAAATAATTTAGAAAATTTTGAAGAATTATTTGAAATATTATTCAAATATTTGATAAAAAATATTTAAAATTCTTTAAAAGAATTAGAGATAAATTTACTTGACTTTTCTTTAACAGATTATTTAATTATACCATTAAAATCTTACCTTAAAAACTAATAGTAAAGAGATGAGCCTTTAATTCCTTTTAATTTAATATTGACAGGAATTACTTTAAAAGATATAGCTAAGAATTGTTCACTAGAAGAATTCAAATAAATTCTCTGGAATTATATGTTAAATACTAAATTTAACATTAGTTTGATTATATCAGAAGATGATACCATTTATGAATTAAAAAGTAATATAGAGTTGTTAAGGCTTCGTTTATTATATAGCTTTTATACTATTAATAACAAAGTTTAGAGTCTTCATAAATAATAAATTATATAAAGAGATTTAAAAAATTATATATTAGAAAAAATAGATAGCAATTCCCCCATTTTAATTGACTAAAAAATACTCACATATTTGTAAACTGTATAAAAATATTGTGAAAAACAAAATAAAGATGATAATGAATGGGAAGATGATTGAAGTTAATACTTAAAAAGTTAAATTATAAAAATTGTTGTATACAATTTTATGATCTTTAATATTTTTAAATTATTTAATAACTTTTTATTTTAAAATTAAAAAATTATTATATACTTTCTTTTACGATGTATTTATTAGAAATTTTTCTATAAGAAATAAATAATATTAGATTATTTTAATTAAAAATACTAATATAATTTATGGAAAATAATTATTTTTTCTATATTTTAAGATAAATAATGATATTAATTCTTTTGAATTGAATGATAAATATTTACTATTAATAATAAGTGAACAATATTTTTTGTCTTTTTCTAAATAAAGAATTAAATATAAAATAAAAACAATAAATAAAAAATGAAATTTTATCTAGTTGGAGTTTTATAACTAATATATCTATTTCGTGTACTTTCTGTTGATATTATTAACTTTAGCGATCCACCATGTATGTATAGATCTTAATTTGATACTTTTGACAGTGAAAAATTAATTATTTCCTAATAGGCAGCAGTATTAATATTTTAATAAAAAATATTTTATAGAAAATTTTTTATGTAAAAATTTTTTTTTTTTATATTTAAGTCGGTTTTATGCAATGATGCAATTTAGAGTGTTGCATAAGCAACAATTGATTATTGCACAAAGAATAAACAATTTTGTAAATAAATAAAATAATTATATTTATCATTTACCTCGACATATGATGGTAAGGGTGGAATGAATTAATTCTAGCCATTGTTTCCTTTAATGGAATTATTAGACATAAATTCATATAAAATATATGTCTAAGATGATTATCTTATTAACTAAGAAGGATTTATATAGCTATTAAATTTACCATAGAATTAATTAAATATCTAAAGTTACAATATATAAATAGTGTATACTAATTATAATAGTACAAACGCTATGGTAAAAAATCCAATAACTAGTTTTGATGGAGTAAACTTTACAAATTTTTCAAAAATTACAGAGTTTTCGATAGAAATATAGCATTAATTATTTGGGAATAACTTTGAATAATTTGCACCTTAATTGCAAAGTATGTTAGATAAGAATTCAATAAATAAACTAGCTATAAAATTTTAATCTTGTTATCTATTTGATTTATTGACTATTGGTAATATTCTTAAAGGACGATCCTTTGACGAGTAAAATTATAATTTAGGGTATTAAAATTACTTATTAATTAAAATTATTATGATTTATAGTTTAAACATATAAGTTTCTCAAAATTATAATTCCTCTCCATATTTTGACCCTATATTATTAACATAGCAATTAGTTGACATTAATGTAAAGGTAAAAAAAAGAATTATCATTTAAACCATTTTAAATATAATAATGATTTACACATATAATTAAATTTATATAACTCCCTTTTTAATTTTTTAGGATAATTTGGTTTTAAATATAGTCTAAACTAGTACAAATTGTGATATAGTAATAAGCAAATTCTAAGCTATTTTATTTTAAAAAGATATTAAATAATGTTCAGTAAATTAAAAAATTGTATTATATTATAATTTTTGATTTATTTTATTATTTTTAAGTTATTTTGCAATTCTGATTATAAAATTGACTTTTAATGTGGCTAATCTATTGTATGAACTGTTGAATGATTATAAATTATTTATATTTAATAAAATTAATATATTTTGTATAATTTTTATAAACTTATAAATTATATTAAGGTTTCTTTAATATATTTATTTCCAAAAATAATTTCTTTAAATGATCTAATTTTTCTTCAGAAAATAGGGGTTGGGGTTGGGGTTGGGGTTGGGGTTGGGGTTGGGGTTGGGGTTGGGGTTGGGGTTGGGGTTGGGGTTGGGGTTGGGGTTGGGGTTGGGGGTTGGGGTTGGGGTTGGGGTTGGGGTTGGGGTTGGGGTTGGGGTTGGGGGTTGGGGTTGGGGTTGGGGTTGGGGTTGGGG